>JAZHYW010015396.1:0-56138 GCA_037355805.1 Ixodes ricinus
TTGAGTTGGATAAGTTGCATAGAGTATTTAGACCTACAAGTTGTGAGGCCGGCTGCCTTCAGGGACCTATTCCCGGAACACGTCTTTCTCTTCGTCTCCTTAAGAAACAAATTTGTATAGACAAGCATTGTATTATACATGGGTTGCACGTGACGTCATATCCTTCCTCCTTTCTGGTGGCCAAAACCTGCTGTTATACTTCGTTTCACCTTATGTGCGAGCGAAGGCAAAGCTGGAAGCGCGAGCACGAAAGCTCCGTGCCTTCAGGCTTTGCTCGAGCGCGCGAGCTGGGCAGAAACGCAAAAAGCGCTGGTCTCGCGCTTCTGGCTTTGGCTTCGCTCGCAGATAAAGTGAAACGAAGTATAATGAAGCTGTGCTCACTCGTTTCCGCTCGCTCGCGACGCTCGTGTACTGCTCGTAGAATATGCACAGTAAAGGCTACGCTCGAGGAAGTTCGGCCACCAGAAAGGAGGACCAAATTACGTCAGTGCAACCTATGTATTGTAAGCCGAAAGTTATTTCAATCGCTCACTACGGTTATTTCCCGGCAAGTTTAATTGCACACATTTTTTAATCGCAGTGGTCGGGAACAGTTGTTCAGGATGGCTCAGGCAGCGTTGGCGCATGGTTTTGTGGTCGCACCCCTACGCGGCTAAATGAGTCCCATTGCTCCTTGGCGAGAGTGAAGGCCACAAGGAAACCGCTCTCTAGCCCTGTCGTGGAAGAACATGGCAGGGCAGCACTGAGCAACTCGCTTGATTTTATTTCGCATCACTCATTGTGGGGACTCCGCAAAACAGAAAAGGAAGCGCGAGGAAACTTCACTGAGTTGTGATCCTGGGCCGGCCTGCTAGAGGACAGCAGCTTCTGCTGAGACGCGACTGTCTTGAGACGCGGCTTGGAGTCCCGCTCAGCTCGAGCGCGCTGGCAGGCTTTGGCATTGCTCTTTCCTACAGTCTCAGCTGAGACGCTGTTTCTAGCAAGTCGGACCTGGATGCTTATAACTAGTTGCAAAGGACAAGGGTCGTGGTTGGTGTAAAGCGCAAAGTGGAAGCTTGGAGTCGTTGCATTGTTAAACCAACACCATGAAAGTTGATCGTCTGCCAGTGTTCTTATTTGAATAAAAATGTAATAAAAAGTAATCCAAAGAAAGACGATTTAGTAGAGGGCTTCGCACATGTGCCCAACGCTTTTGATAGAGCACTTCATGGAAAAGGGGTTTATTAGACCCTTTTCCTGAACCTCAGAGTTGAGTCACGATGACTGGCGGTTTGTTTCCGTACCAGTCACTGCTGTTTGCACATAACGCTCTCTGTAAATTGTCTGTAAATAGAGTAACATGAAAACTGAAAATCTCAACTCTCTCCACGATTGCAGAACAAAACAGAACCAGGGCGGTTGGAAGCTGGGACCTTAAAAAAATTGTTTGTTAAAAATCCTGGAGTGAAGGAAAGAAATTCCCCCTTCGTCGTCATCATCAGATGCGGTTTACATGGGTGCACATTTCGTGGTGCCGGAACATGGCGGGCAGCATTGAATAGCTTATTTATGGGCACTAGGTGTTTTCAAAAAACTTGCTCGCGGCCCTTGTGGCGGGCTTCTCGTTTTCTTTACTTTCTTTCTTGCAGAGATTGACTTGACTCACTGCAAGAACGAGGAAAGTAGCGCGAGGAAATATTTGATAAAAGAATCCTCTGCGTCAGGGACAGAATCAGCGCCACTTTGCCTGAACTTCTCAACCTCGAATTTCAGCCACCTTTCAAAAGATGGCGCAAGTACGCGCGTCGTCTGCTACAACATAGGTTATTTTTATTATTTAGGAAAATTAGTATGCTTTAAAATAATTACAATCATAGGCAGTGATTTTAATTAGAACGATAAAAGCTCTAATTAAAGAATCGTTATTTAAAATAGCTGTCCCCTTCTTTGAAACCGGTTTCTTGCGTACGGAGTCGAGCTTCAAAATAGTCTTATGATTTAAAATTATTTTAAACAAATCTGAATATGAATAGAAAAAAATAACGCTTCAGGTGAACCAGCTCAGTTCCTCTAGCATACAATTAAAAAAGGAATATCAGATGCCAGAACGCTATCTGAGAAAACCAAGAGCACGTTAAGGGAATTCTTTAAAATTTTATCACAATCAAGTTGTGTTTACAAAAAACGGGCGGCGTTGCACTTCTAGCATTTTGTATGCGGAGTTCCTATATTTACCAGGAGCATGCCCTTAAATGTCGTTGCTGCGTTATGATGTGACGCACTGAGTTACGAGACTTCAAAAATTGAGATAAAAAGGCTCTTTTTGAATAAATATTAAAAAATGTGAAGTGTATGCTAATTCGGAAAAACACGTATACAGGGAACTAGAGCAAGTCCTTCATCTTTTAATATAAAAAATAAGAACGCGTCTTGGATGCATTCAAGTCTGGAAACTTGGAATGCATAGAGAGTATGTCTTTAAAAATATCAAAACTTGCACTTTTTGTTTTTCTTCATGTGCGTAAAGTTTTGCAGCATCCATGTCATATTTTGCACTAAAAGAATTGTTAATGATGAATTGGCAGTTTATTTGCAGCCTGAACGAAATACGTAAAACGCGCAAAGACGCGACATTTGCATCGCAAACAGGAGCGTTAGCACTAGCTGCCACCGGTATAATGGTTGGGGCCGTGGGACCGCCGCCGTTAGCATGATAGATCTTGTGAAAAAGACACAAGCAAGCAACTTTACCTCGGAGAGAGAGGTTAGGCAGGGACAAGGTTATTTTCACAGCTTACACTGGGAGTGCGGTGATAGTTACCTAAAATAAAACGGACAGAACGGTTTCGGACCGCTTCCAGAACATTATTAGATTAGACTGGACTGGGATCCCATATAGAAGAAGCATACTCTAATTTGAGCGAACAGAGAGATTGATACATTGTTACTTTTAAGGCTGACGGTGCGAGTAGCAAATTTTCTTTTCAGGTAACCTAGCATGCGGTTCGCGGTATTGATGACATAATCAACAAGCAGTTTCTATGAGAGGTTACATGTAATGTGAACGCCCAAATATTTATAAAAAAAGAAACGGGGCCAAAAGGACGTTGTTAAGATGGTAGATAATAGTCCTGAACTATGAGCCTCGGTTTATAATCAGGACTTAGAGAGCGCGATGTCGGAGGACGATAGACTCAACGAAGATCTGGCTACTTCCACGGCAGTTCCCGACTGGAGTGCTTTTGTCTCGGCGTACCTGGTCAGGTAATCAGTTGCCACGATTATCCAACGGTTTCCCTGCGTCGACGGCGGGAAAGCTCCAAGGAGATCCATTCCAATCTGCTCGAACGGGTGTATCCGCTCCAGCAGATTGATTAGACTACCCACCTCTACGTCCGTTCGGGCCGCATTCGCGGCACGAACGGACGTAGAGGTGAGCAGTCTTCGGGAGCTTCGGCCAGTTGTATTTTTCTCGGATTCGTGCAAGAGTCCTGTTATAGCAAAGGTGACCAGTTGTCGAGTTGTCGTGGCAGGCTTGGAAGACCTCTTCTCGATGAATAGTAGGAATCACCAGGAGCCACGTCGAGTTGCTGTCCCCGAAGTTTTCTGTGTAGAGAATTCCTCTCCGCACGGCGAATCTTGCCCGGGAACAGGGAGAAGGTTCGGGGAATCGTACTTCCCCGTCTCTCCAAGTGGTCGATCAGTGCACGCAGCTCAAGATCGTCCCGCTGGAGCGCTGCCACACCGTGAATGCTCACCGCCCCAAGAAAGTGATCGTCGTCGTCGTCGTCGTCTATGTCACAGCCGCAAGATGATTCGACGGGGGCTCTGGACAGGCAGTCGGTTGCGCTGTGTTATCAGCCTGACTTGTAGACCACTTTCACGTCGTACTCTAGCAGTCGTAGGCTCTATAGAGCAAGGCGTCCCGATGGGTCTTTCAGACTCGCTAACCAGCACAGACGACGGCCAGACATTCCTTCTCGGTTGTCGAGTTAATGCGTTCCGCGTTCGACAGCGTCCGACTAGCGTATGCCATACCGCTCTCTGCACCCTCTTGTCGTTGGCCCAGTACCGCTCCGAGTACTGAATTGCTGGCGACCGTGTACACTTCCGTTAAGGCTGATTGGTCGAAGTGGCCGAGAATCGGTGGTGACTCGAGCCGCTCGTTTTAGCTCGTCGAATGCCTGTTGTTCTCCTCCACCACAATCCAAGTTCATTGCGTCTTTCGTGAGGTGCGTGAGCGGCGCAGAAAGCTTGGCGAAATCCAGAAGGAATCGCCGGTGGGACACGCAAAGTCCCAGGAATCTTCGGATTGCTTTCTAGTCGGTGGGTGGTGGAAATTCGGCTACGGCGCGAGTCTTCTAAGGGTGAGGACGAACACCTTCGTTGCTCACAACGTGACCTAGGACCTTCAGCTCGCCGTAGGCGAACCGGCACTTCGCCGGCTTGAGGGTGAGTCCTGCGGTCCTGATTACCTCAAGAAGAGACCGAACACGTCGCAGGTGCTCATCGAAGTTGGCCGAGAAAACCACGACGTCGTCGAGGTAAACGGGACAGCTCTGTCATTTGAGACCTGGCAGTACGGTTTTCATGGCACGCTGGGAAGTTGCCAGCGCCGAGCAGGGACCAAGGGCATCACCTTGAACTCGTACAGTTCAACGGGAGTGACGAAGGAAGTCTTTTCTCGGTCCCGTTCGTCGACTTCGACCTGCCAGTAGCCGATCTTAAGGTCTATCGACGAAAAGGATAGGCGGTGGCGCAGCCGGTTCAGCGTGTCGTCAATGCGGGGGAGCGGGTACACGTCTTTCTTTGTGACCGCGTCGGCCGCCGGTAGTCTACATAGAATCGACGCGTTCCGTCCTTCTTCTTCACCAGTGCGACTGGAGAGGCCCACGAGCTGCTCGAAGGCCGAATGATGTCGTCGTTGAGCACCTCTTGTACTTGTTTATAAATGGCCTCTTTTTCCTTTGAGAGATCCGGTATGGCGGCTGATGCACATTGAGCGCACCCTCGTTGGTGACAATGCTAATGTTTCGGAACTGTTGTCTGGAGCACTTTCGACTTCGTCGCAAAGCAGTCGATGAATTTGGAGAGGAGGTCTCCGAGCTTTCGTCGTTCCGTAGCACTAAGCTTAAGGTTAACGTCGAGCTGCGGCGGCGGTGTACTGTACAGCTGGCAAGGCGAGGGCTCGTCGGAGATCACGGTGTTTTCGGCGTCGGCCCCGAGTTCCTCGACGTGTCCTACAGTGGCACCTTTCGTGAGGTGCTGCGCCTCCTGTCGGAAGTTCTTCATGAGTACCACAGTACGTTCATCTTGCAGCTCCGTTACGCCCCTTGCGACGCCTATTCCTCACCCTGGGAGCAGTTGGCCGTCGCCTTCCAGAAGTACTTTCCTGCGGGCAACTGCATCGATCACGACGGGCACAAGGACACTCGACCGCGGCGGCAGGTTCAACTGGTCCGCAATGACTCGGATGGCGGCTGGCGTTGATTTGGATCCCTGCTGAGGTAGGGACGGGCTTTCGCAGCGCCAACGTGTTTGCTGCAAGGTCGATCACGGCGCCGTACTCATAGAGGGAGTCCGTGCCCAGGATGACTTCTTTCGCGCGGTCCTGAGGGACGACGAACTTGACTGGACAGGTCTCGCCGTGAATTTCGACGCGAGCAGTACACGTCCCAACAGGCGGGATGAGGTGTCGTCCGGCGGTGCGTGTTTGTGGGCCGTCCCACAACATCATGACTTTCCCTAGTCGGCAAGAGAGCTTCCCACCCAAAACGGAGTAGTCTGCTCTGGTGTCCACTAGTGCCGACGCCTCATGGCCCTCGATGACAACATTGAGGTGGTTGGGCACCCTTGCAGAATCCTCGTTCCGATGCTTGTCGTCGCTGGAGTGGGGCCCGTCCGACGTTCTTGGAGGTTGTTTCCGGCAATCGTCTACGGCAACACCACCTCCAGGGGTGTCCGCGCTTAGTTTCTCCCTCGAGGCTCGAGGGGCGACAGGTTCTTACGTCGGGGCCTATGCATCGGCGAAGCTTTACGTCGTGGTGAGGGCGACCGGGCCCCGCATTGAGGCGCAGGCATCGGAGAGGGTTGACGTCGTAAGGAGTCGTCGATCTCCCGAGGTCGCTCACCGTAGCGTTTGCAGGGGTCGTCAGGGTGGAAGTCGCGGAGCCCCAGCTGCCGGTACGGGAAACGGCTGTAGATAAGGTCGGCTTACCCGCAGTGGTCGCAGAGCGGGGTTCAGTCGGCCGTCCTCCACACGTCGGTCTTCCTGGGTGCTGGTTTTTCAGGGCGCATATAGTGCTGTTCTTCGCGACGTCGGGAGTACTGCGGCGCTGGAGGTTCAAGTCGTGGTGGCGCCGTAGCTTGGCGAGGAGCTTGCGGCGGTCGTCTTGCGATGGCGGCATAGGTCACCGTAGGTTCCTCGGGGGCTGGCACATCGACGGGAGCCTCCGGCTGGAAACCTCGCTGTACTTCCTCTCGAACCACCTCGGCAACCGAGATCGAGGCAGGGTGGTTGGGAGCCGGCAGGAGCTTGCTTGAGCTCGTTCCGGACGACGTCGCGGATAATCTGTGGCAGATGTCGATTCCGACATAATCGACATTGGAGCAAGTTGTTGGAACAGCCGAAATCGTTTACACACCGGCGAGTCGTTGATAATGGACAGCTCTGACCGACAGCGCTCGCTCGATGTTTGTCGCCTTGGCAAGGAAGCCGTCAACCGTCGTCGCGGAGCTACAGGACAAGGCCACCGAAGGTTTCGCTCTCGACGCCGCTCATGAGGAAGCGCAACTTCTTCTCCTCGGTTGCTTGTGGGTCGGCGCGTGTATACAGTCGCAGCACGTCTTCAAAAATGCTGGTTACGCTCGTTGGGCGCTTCAGTCCGTATCTGGAGCAGGTCCTCCGCCTTCTGTCGCCGGTATTGGTTCAAGAAGGTCCGCTTCAACTCGGTTGCGCAGATGTCCCACGAAGTGAGCGAAGCCTCGTGGTTCTCGAACCAGTGCCTATCGGGTTGCCTTGCAGCGAGAAGTAGAGGTTCCGAGGGGCGACGGGGAAATATACGACGGGAGAAGCAGCGGCGGGAGTCTGCGACGATTAACTGCTCATCGTCGGCTTCGTCGACTTCATTCGCTGAGGGTCCGTCAGTAGTCTGAACTCTGGAGACTCGCGCTGGTTACGGCGGCTTGCTCCGGATATCGGGTTCCTCCGCTGGTCTCTCTCGTGGGCTCAAGGTCCGGCTTGCGCTGCGAGCCCGTGGAGGGGTATGCTGCACGAACATGCGTACCCCGCACCTCCACCCGCGACGCTCGAAGCTTCTTTGCCGAGCATTCCAGATGCCGACACACTTTGGATAAGGAGCGGTCCACGACCTTGTCGAGTCAGTCTCGCTCTCGCTCGCCGTTACACCGCCGAATCAGCGCCCGCTTTTCTGCTGCCTCGACGCTCGTTCTTTAATTTTCGTTTGGCGCAAGTTCGCCAATTCAACCTTTATTTTCAGTTCACAGTTCGTCTTCTCGTCACCTTCATTCGTGACAATATGTCGTTGGCTAAGTCGAACGTCAGATTGTGCTCCGCAAAAGACGTTGTTGCACCCTCTCGCTTGCGATGCAGCGCACAAACCTGCTTTGCATCATGATGTCGAGTGGAAGTAGTTTGTCGCCGAATCCGCAGACCTCCGCCAGTTTTCCGAGCGCTGCCACGTGGTCTGCAGTAGTCTCGTCGGCGCTCTGGTCGCGCTTCCAGAACATAATCCTGGCGTAGAGTTCCGATGGTCTTGGGTGCATGCGAGCCTTGACTGCTTTCGCTATCACAGGCATAGACCGCAGTTGTTGGTCTCGCCGGCTTCACAGCAGGTGACGGTCAGGGAGCATGTTTCTCCTCCGCGGCAGCTTAGCAGGACTCCACTTTTCTGTTCAGCTGTTGTCAGACTGTGGGCTGCGCAGCACATTTAAGTTGTCCTATATACTTGACCCAGAAGCGTTGGCAGAGAGGCGATACTCGCTGGCACAAACCACCGCCATCCTCAGCTTTCGCGATAGCTGACGCCGCTCGGGTGTGTCCACCTCATCGCCAGTTGTGCTATCTTAGTCGGAGTCAGTGCGACGACTGCTTAAAATGGTTTATTCAAACCGTCTGTAGATACACTTGCATTGTCACGCCAGCTCGACACGCAATAATATAAAAATGAAAACAGTAGAACATAAACGTCTGTGTCACTGCGTCACTTTACATGAAAACACTAAACAACTTCTCTGTACTCACTACATTACACTTTGTTTAAGACTTCTTGTATTTTTGATATTGGGCCCTCTGGTAGCTTCGTATACGCCTTCGTGTTCAGAAATTCGTACTCCTTCTTGTCGATAGTCCGCGCGCTTCAACAAGACTGTGGTCTTGCCTTTGTCAACGGAGAGAATTACTATTCTGTTGTCTCCCTTTAGCTGCCTGACGGCGGACCTTTCTTTTGTACTACAGTTTAAATGCCTCCTTTGGTTTACCTTTGAAAGTACGCCAATGGCTTTCAAGCGATCTTCTTCGTGGATGCAAGGGTCTTGCTTGTGTAAACCCTTCATAACGGAAGCTGCCCTCAGTGCGAGAAGAGTATGTACAGTTGGGAACTCAATGTTTCTTCATTTCGCCAAAACGAGTGTCTCGGTTGGAGAGAGTACTTTCGTCACGCACGCACCGACACACAGCGGCTCCCAAGAGAACATTTCTCCGCTCAACTTTGGACGGCTCCTGAGACCATCGGATTACGATAAGCGACTCAGGTGCCGCGTCGTCGGCGGAACTTGTCGCACGTTTGCATGAGTTTTGCGCAATATCCAGACTGTATAACATGGCTCCATTCACTATCGCACGGCGGATACTGCCTCTCGTCTGGTTGCCGTATTGCCTCGTGATTCCGCCCATTAACGACACCGCGAGGTAATCCCACGCAGAGGGTATACAAGAATACGACGCAAGACTGTACAAGGAGACTGCACGAAGACGACTTGGGAACCAGCAGCCGTGACAGATACCAACATCGCGCCTTCGTCGTTATTCAAAATTTGGCCATATAACGATCAGTAAAATAAATTAGATATTCTAGTAGATCAAGCACAAGACACAACAGTACTTTCGTAGAAAAGGTTTTGACGAAATCCCTTTTAGAAATTTAAGGAATGATAGTTCGACCTTATAAAGAAGCAAGTTTCTTCTTATGTTTCACTCCTTTCCTCATGGTGGCCGAGTGAGCAGCAGGCTTGGCAAATTCGTCGATGGCCGGAAAAACGTCAGGCACACGCTGTTCAAGTTGCCTTCGTAAAAAGAAAACGTCAAGGTCTTTCCTCCGGAGAGTTTCACTCTGTTTATACGTTACGTGGAGGATTGTTTCTGTGTTGTCAGGACCAGCGAAGTCGACCGCCTTCACAAACACCTCAATTGCATTAAACCAGACATTCAATTCACAGTCGAACGTGAGTCTAACGGTTGCCTTCCATTTCTAGATGGGTCCATGGAAAACACATGAAACCATTTAACCGTCCAAATTTACAGGAAAGAAACGCACACCGGTCGCTAACTGAACTTCGCGTCAGATCACCCTACAGCTCACAAAATCCTCTGTGGTGTGGGCGCTTTTTCGCCGCGCGCTCACGGTCTGCTCAAAGAAAGAAGTCTCTTAAAATGGAAGTTGATTTTATGAAACGAAATGTCCTAAAAAACAACAAACAAGATTTATCAAGGAGATACACAAGAAGCTACCTCACCCTCCTGAAAGCCAAGAACGAAACTCCCTCCAACCGCACGTGCGTACGTACCTCTATGGCACGAGCGAGGCACTCGGCCGCGCTCTGAGACAGTTAGGCATCGCAGTTCCTCATAAGAACGTCTGAATCATAGGTAATTGTTAAATACCGAGCGAGACGGGACACCTTGGTGGGCTTAGTGCGATGTGCCCCGATTTAAAAACTCAGATATGTACAAACATGTCCTGTTCGAAGGCTCAGCGTAGAAGTGGCCGTGTCTCGCGTTGGCACGCGCAGCTTCGTTTGACCCACGCTCGCGCGCGGCGCGCTCTCAAGGTGCACTTCAGTACACAACAGCGTCCCCCTAAACGTAGTCCTGCAAGTACCGAGGACGACGCTGCTCACGCTGTGGGCGTCCTAATGTAGAAACGCCTGGAGTTTGATTTGAAGACTGAGGATGCGGTGGTGATAGGTTATCCTGAGGGACTCTTCCGTACTCGACGTGACGTCCGGCCTGACGTCAGGGCCAGTAGTTCCGATGTCTGGCATGTCGCAGCTGCCCCTCCGAGTAGGGTTTGGCATATCGCATTTTCTACTTCTGATATGATCGATGTAACACCGCCACACACGTCCGTCTTCAAGCTGTACCTGGTAAAAGACAGGTACCAACTGGCATAAAATCTCCCCTGGCAGCTAGCGGTTTTCATTTCATACGGTGGCACCTATCTTGTTAACACTCAAAGCAGCGAATACCCGCTACGATTTTGTTTCATCGGTCACATCAGACAAATATAGGCAAAACCAATGCGCTGTGGAGACTTCGCTTGCTAGCGGAGACTCCGAGCTCGCCAGGGGCGCTGCGATCACTTTTCGCCCGCGCTCCGCGGGAGTTGCCAGTATTGGCTTACATGGTATTTGGCTTTATCCCGTGAAGCTGAATCTCACGTTTGGTTTCTTTGAAGATGTACCTGAAAGCAAAAAAATTCCTCCTGCTTTTATGTCGTTCTTTGTTAAGATTTTTTTGTTCTTCTTTATTATTTCTTTTTGTTTACTTGACGTTCCTACCGTCGCGTATTTCGCTTTGCCTTTTTTGGTTAAGTTTAGCTTTTTTTTCTTTCGCATCAGCGCTTAATACCTCCGATTCGACTGCCACTTTATGCCCGTACAACTTGAGGGCCATCTGCAGCTTTGTTGTTATTTTCTTTCTTCTTTCCATTGTTGTCTGCGTTAACCTCGTATTTTTGCGCTTTGATTGAGTTTCTAATCCGATATCTCCATGCGTGTGTTCTGATACTTAATAAATATATAAAAAGTGTAAGCTCGTTATACATTCCTATTTGGAGTTTACTTGAGTACGTCGGCACGTCTGCTATGAATCATCGTTTGTTGATCAACCAGCCGCCTTCGGGCATACACCAGCGCATACTCGAGATGGCAGGCATGCCATGTGCCGCTTACCACAGCAAGAACAAGTTTTTGCGATGTGATGGAAAATCTTTCTACGGTTTCCGGAAGACTGGACAAACGTGAGTAATTAAGTTATTCAAAATTAAACTGCAAGAGGCTGTCCAAGTCTAGCTTCAAAATCGCCACTGACGCCTGGACGGACGATTATGACAACACCACGGAGATCGCGGAGAACTTTACGGACGACAGACCAGATGCACAACTGAAAACCTGTCCTATGTAGCCGGGTGGGCAGCCAGCCAGGTCTGTCATCATGCTTACTAAGTTCAACTGCAATCAGAAACACGGAACACATCAAAATACATATTGTTGAAGAACAAGAAATACTCGCATGCGAAAATGACACCACCTTACGCCTTAGCTCGTCACCTAGCCGGTAACATCAGCCGTGCTTTCGACAGATATTTCACTGATATATTGCACCAACCCAGAGTTCAGTTGAAGGCGCACTTGAGGCCTCTAATCGACACTCCAAACAAAGGCACTGTGTGCAAGGGTTGCCTGGTCATGCACGTCAACTAGTACTTGAAGGTAATTTTGAACAGCTTTGTCAAGCTAGAAAACAAACAACCTGCAAAAATCACTGGAAAATGAAATGCGAAAGCAAGAGATGTCACACCTGCTGCACGTAGCAGATTGCAGCGTGCGACTCTTATTTACCAGGCAGTGTGAAATGGACAAGGATATTTTTTTCCTCTGTTTTGTTTTTAGGTGTTACCAACGTCTCGAAATCAAATAAAAAAACGTGTAACGTAGAGCTGAAAAAATAGTGAAGCTATTTCTTTTAAATAGTTTCTTAGTGTTGCCTCCGCTTTGTTTGTTGTGGACTCAACACCGACGGCGACCACCACCATTTAGTTCTTGGACGAGGACCCAATCGTTTCGGCGCAGTTCGGACAGTGTTTGCACGGTCATTTTCCTCGTTACTTCTTGTATTTGTCTGTGCTGCAGAGGCTGATGCGGTTGCTCTGGTAACCCTATCATGTCTTTTGCGCCCGTTTAAATAATCACCGATTCAGGTAAGATATTGTGACAACGCAGTTTGTAACGGGTCAACAGTAACCCCTTATGACGCAGTTCAAGTTGCTAAACGTTTTTTCCGCTTCCGAGTTGCGCTTGAAACGCATGTGATCCCCTGAGTGGTGTTTGAGATCGCTAAATAAAATGCTCTATCTTTGTTTCTGCGCGCTTTTCTATTTGATCGCCGTTGCAGTTGCGATCTGTAGATTCCGCTCTTAAAGCGGACTGACCGTAATGAATTGTATCAGTTGTTGGGGTGGCGAAACAGGGCTCGCAACGCTCGATGACGTCGCGGAGCCTATACTTTCCCATTGCGTCGTGTGCTTCCGTAGACTCCGAGTTCAATAGAGACGCCACTTTCACGTTTTCCGCCGCTCCCATGGGTTTCGGAGGAGTTTCTAGTACTGGCGTAGGTATATCGTATTTGATAGAACTACGGTAGAATCAACCTTTATCTAATTTCTTAAAGAAGTGTTTCAGCTTCCTTTTTAGCGAACACTCCAGACTCGGACTTCCAGAACACGACATGGAGTATTCACTGGCGGTCATAGCTATGTGCGCGACTGCTGAGCGCGTGCTGATGGCGAGCTTCCATAATTCTTTTGCAACGTGCAGTCTACACAATCAACATTGCCGGTCTTAGCAACCTATTAATGTGAGCTCCTTCTCAGCATGCGCTCTAAACAGCACCCTCAAATATGCCGTCCAGTTAATACTCTCTATGAAGTATTCTTTGGACGCCATATTTGTGAGTGCTCTTTAAAGCGCATGCTCAGAACGAGCTCACATCAATAGGCTGCTAAGACCGGCACTCTTGATGGTGCGGAATGCACGTTGCAAAAGAGCTGTGGAGAGCTGGCCTAAGCACGCGCTCAGAATTCGCGCACACAGCTATGGCCGCCAGTGAATACTCCCTATAAGAACGCATTCAACAATGGCGTGCTTCCGCGTGAGTGGATGTATGTCAAGGTAACCCCAATTTTAAAACCTGATCGCTCGCCACTTCATCTGGGATCTTTCCGACCTTTTGTCTTGACAATTTGCGCATGCAAAATTATGTAACGTATGATTTTATCGAGGATAACATTGTATCTTTAGAAAGCAGAGTTTTATCCACAAGAATATGTCGGGCTTCCGAATTGGACGATTGGCCACTGACAGTGTGATTGACCCCGTTAGCACACTTTAACAAGTTATTAGTAAGAAAACGACCTTGGCCATATGATTTGACATCAAAGGGCGTTCGAATGAACACACATCAATCCATATTTGCTTCCTCCGGTGCGACCGTGTATCGCCTCGCGCTACCGGAGTTTGCTAGCCATCGACGCGAGCCTGTATATTCTGTCATTTTTTTCTTCTTCTTTTAGGAAGATACATTGAGTTGTGAGTTTCAGCGTCCTTCCTGTCTTCTGTTTTATTCAACAGTTTCCTAACGTCGTTCGCTGGTTTTAATTATGTGTAACCAGTACCAACTAGCCCAGCTCACCACCCTTCTAATCTATAGTCGCTGACAGGTGAAGAGGGTAGTGCAAGCTCCTCCACCTCTTTCCACTTCAGCTAAAGGAAACACTGGAAAGGAGGTGGCCTCCTCTCCAGCGTTCGTTCTGCTAAAGTGGAAAGAAATAGGAGGAGCTTCCCCTGCGCACTTAGCCTGTCACCGACTATAGATCGCCTATTCAACTTTTTGGAAAATAAGTTTCAAGAGTTGTAGCTTTCACCAGAGCACCTCTGTAAACCAGTGTATGCGATCTCTTCTCAGGTGAATATTACGCTTCCAAATAATCTACCACCAAACTTTGAAACAACTTTGCATCGCTCGCACTTGAATGCCGTCTATATTAATGTATAAAGGCACATGTTTGGACATACTGCCAGTTCCAGCAGTCAGCATTGTGGTTTAGCGGAAGACAAGGACCACATATTTTATGACTGTCACGGTTTTAACGATTCTAGATATACATTGAAGGATGCATTCAGAACTTCACAAAGAACCTTCATCCTAGAAACTATCCTGGGTACTTGGAGCATACGAGGCCATGAAAGCACTCAGTAGATGCATTGGAAATATTTCTAAAACACACCACATTCTTCAACGGACTATACTTTTTAATGACTTCCTTTCCTTTTTCTTGATACTTTGGGTGTGATACGACGCTTGTAAATAGTGGTATCAGATGTATGGTTTGCTCTGTATGTTGTCCGCAAAAAAACTAATCGTGCAACTTTTGCTGAGCAAGTTCTCTACTTTGTGTTCCCTCGATTCACAGGCCCTCTACTACATACAGTGCCTTCTGCCTACATCCGGGCTTTTTCTTGTTGACGAACACTACAAGCTTCAGCAGTTGTGCCTCAATGTGTGCCACATAACCCTTGCCCCTACTTTGCCATCTATTTTGCCCCGTTCCCATTCTTCATGTAGAATTGCCGAGCCATGGAAATTGGGTGGCCAACTTAGTTACGAATTTCTTCCTAATTAAGGACAACAGATACGTGTAAAATCCCAAGAAATCGTCCCTCAAGGTATGAAGTTATATTGTAAAAGTGGGGAAATGGGTGCTCCTCAAGTTAACAAGATGTAAATATAAGTCCCTTGTGTACTCTCTCCGAGTGGTACATAATTCAGAAGAAGGGGGGGGGGGGGGGCACTTTTGGGAAATGGGCGGATGCTCGGAAATTTACGGTAGAACACAACAATCGTCTTTTGGCCATTAAACAGATTTATTTCTTTGAGATTGGAAAATTTACTTTCCTTTTCAGTTTGCACAATTTGCGAAGAATTTTGATAATTATCGTGTTTGCGACATATGTTTCAAGTTTTTCTGGCATTCGAGTGAACTTCTGTTTTAGAGTGCAAAAACCTTTTTTTTTTTACAGATTTGTTTAACATATTTCACTTTGCACATTGCGTGCAAAGGGGAGTGTAAGGCCTCATTCACACAGCCGTCGTTTCTCCCATCCCGTCACCGTCGCGAGGGGCGTTCCCGTCAGGGGAGAGGATTTTCGGCCCGGTTTTCGACGGAAAGCTGAGCCCCGTCGGGTGCCGGGCGACGTAGGGAGCTGCTCTACGGCACCGAGCGTCCCGGCGGATGACGGAGTCCCGCCCCCATCGAAAACCGGCCAATCACAAAATAGAGAAGTTTAGCTAAGTTTGGAAGATTTTTCATCGTTCGGTTGCCAACAGTGAGCCAACGCTTGTTACCTCGTTTTTCTTGTTCCTTTTCGCCGGGAATTCCTGGTAGCAGACGCAAATCCTTAATTTACAAAAAAAGAAACGTGCGCACTACTGTTCAGGCACATTTACCTCTTTATTTTGTAATTTAAGTTGAATGAATAAGCAATCCGATCCAATCCAATCCTGCCGTCGCGGCCTCCGTCGCTTTGCTTGCGCGGCCTGTTCGGACACCCTCCCGTCGCGTCCCCGTCCCGGCGTGCTCCCGTGACGGCGACGGGACGGGAGAGGCGACGGCTATGTGAATGAGGCCTAAGAGGCACAAAATAAAATGTGGTAGGGAAAAATGAAAGAAAAACCAGTTTAGTGTTTAAAGGGGCCTTGCGACGATATTGGGTACGAATATATTTCACTTTACACAGGCTTGCTGGCACTAGTGGGTCCGAAGAGTATCTCGAACGCAAAGCCAAAAACTAAGAAGCACCTTCGTCGCGGTGGAAATCAAAGAATAAAAAAGAATGCTTTTGCTTTTCAGTCTCTCCTTTGCAAAGTTGTATGACAAAGAAATGACGTTCGTTATTGTTGTTACTGTTGATGTTGTAGCTGTTAATGTTGTAGCTGGCGTTGCAGGGCGCCCATCGTCAACGTTGTGAAAACATTGAAAGAGATCGCTAGCTGCTCTTACGAATTGAATCTGGGTCCGCTTCGTGCGAAGAGCAGGCATTACTGAGCTAGACGATACAGTTAACAACCCGTCTTATATATAGGTTCTTTATAGTACACGCTGCCCACTGCACACGCTCTTTCAGAAAGTATTGCCTGTAATACAATTCCGTCGCAGCACTGTCAATACCAAGAGCTGGTCCCGGGAGACGCGCTTTCAAGCGCTCCAAAACAAAAAGTCACAGCATATCCACGTGGTGAATGATGATGAGTGGGCGAAGCTCCGGAGTGAATCGTCGGCAAACCAGCGATTCTTCCGTTAATTCGCCCACTCATCGCCATGTAAAGACGTGAGAAACACTGTGTGTGTGTGTATACAAATCAAGTTTTATCCCAGCAGACTGACGACGCGATTCGGCTTCCCGCTCTCGCACGGCCGGATCTTGGCGGCGTCGACGCGCAGCCTGACGACATGCTTCGGCCTCTCGCTCTCGCACGGCTGGATTCTGTCTGCGAGCGCGCGCTGCCGCCGCCTTGCGCGCTCTCGCTCCGCAGCCTTGTCTACTGCCTCCATCCAGCTAAACTACGAGCAGCGCCAAGAGCGAGTGCCTTTTATAACATGAGCTCTCGTGCATGGAACGCGCGCGCACCGGTAGCTGTGACAGCGCTGCAAAGCGCGTCCTATGGTAAAGATATAAACAAATGTTTAGAGTGCGGTGAATGACTGCCTTCATAGCTGGAGAAAGAAGAAGACGCCGCTGAGAACAGTCGTGTTTTCGATGTTCTCCAAGGAAAATATACCGGCCACCGGCCGGGGAACCGCTGAGGCTTCGGCCAGTACTACTGGAATGTTGACCAATGAATACCGGACCGTGCTACCTCGTCTACCCACAGGTAACTTGAGCCTGAACTCCGTCTTTCTTCATGGCGATCTCGCCGCACGGCCCTACCGAGCCCCAGACTTCCGTGACGCCTTACGAGATGTTGTCGACGCCCAAGATATCATCGGAATAGGCCAATTTCAGATGAGCCATGTCTGGATGGTGACGTGCGCAAACGCCTTAAGTAAAACTAAGCTTGTAAACAAGATGGAGCTTACCGTGAAGGGCCGCAGATGCCTCATAATTGATCCCGACACCAGAGATGTGAAACTGAAACTTCTCTGGTTACCTGTACACATGGAAAACCAGAGAATCGAAGAGGCACTGGCGCCTTTTGGCACGGTCCGTTCCATTGTACGAGAAAAGTGGAAGTGCTCTGGGATGGAGCAAATGGAAACGCTCAACAAGGAGGTGACCCTGACACTTAGAGAAGGAATGAACGCAACGAATATTCCGCATCAGCTCACGGTCTTCGGCTGTCGAAGCCTGGTGCTCGTCCCTGGTCGGCCACCGCTGTGTCTTCGGTGTAACAGAATTGGGCATATCCGTCGTGAGTGCAGAATCCCGAGATGCGGCGAGTGCCGACGCTACGGACACGACGCGAGTGAGTGCGTCACCACCTACGCAGACAAACTAAGGCAGTCGAGAAGCCTAACAGACGATGTTGTCCAGGATCATCTTATGGACATCAGCGAAGTCGTTGATGCCACAGGGGACATCGCCTCTTCCCCTATCAAGACACAAAAGACCGAGTCGGAAACGTCTACACAGAGACCAGAAGGACTTAGTTCTGATTCCGAGTCTGCCAGCACCCTGCCAGGACTGTCAACACCAGCCGACTGTGTCACGGAAATGAAGAGGCATTGGTCGGATAGCGAGTATCCATCCCTTAACGCACCACCTGAGTCACCGTGCCAGCAAGTAAATGCTCGACGCGAACGCGCCACGACGTCCAGTGGCACATCGGTGAAACGACCTGCTCCTACGACGACAAACGATGTCCAGCCCTCCGCCACAGGTATTATTGCCGAGAGCAAGAACGACGAGGGAAGTGAGGTGAAACGCAAGCCATCTGCGGTGCGAGAGGTCCTCTACAACAAGACGTTGCAATCTGAAGCTCTAGACGTGAGGAACGATGACGATGTGCTCCCACCCTAACTAAAAACCTTCCTGACATCCCCCCTAAGCTTCGCTACCATCAACGTGAGAGGACTGTGTTCACGTGCACGGCAATCTCAATTGTACAAGCTCCTGTTAAAGGAACAAATTGACTTTGTTGCTGTTCAAGAGACAAAGATATCGTCTGACGAGGATACTGCTCGTGCACTGGACCCCTTCCTCTCACACTACGAGGTATGCGTCAGTCATGCTGATGGCTTGTCGGGAGGGTGTTTTTTGTTTTTGAAGAAGAACTTAGGGTATTCGTCACTTTCTCACACTGTCGACGATAAGGGAAGGTTCATATGTTGCGATTTTCTTTTATACGGTACCTACTGGCGATTAATTTGCATATATGCCCATAATGACGTTAGACAGCGTCGTTCTTTTTTTGAAAGCCTGATCCCATTTCTCAGCACCGACAAACAAATTGTTTTATTTGGAGATTTCAACTGTGTGTGCAGCATAAAAGACAGGTCAGTGCCTTCTGCAAGGCCCGATAGAAGTTCCGACATACTAAATATTCTTGCATTCGACTATCACCTTTTTGACGTCGGCGCTTCCCAAAATACTACTCTCCGATTCACTCACCTTCATGCTTCAAGTAATGCGAGACTCGATCGTATTTACGTCTCGAGCACGCTCATTTCACATGTGACTGCTTATGACGTAAAACCAGTTTCTTTTTCGGACCACTGCCTTGTAAAGATACGATTTGGAACAGACGCATCGCGAAAGGCGCGACCAAATTGGGCTTTATGGAAACTAAACACAAGACTGCTAGACAACCAAGACTTTCAGAGACGGGTCCACGAATGTTTTAATCACGTGTCAGCGAATCAGAAATTTGGCATATTTGCTCAGTGGGACTCTTTCAAACAGGAAGTTAAGAATGAAGCAATCGAATGCGCGTGCATTGCGTCCTTTCATGCAAAGAAGGAAGAAGCTACACTTTTGAAAAATCTATATATGTTTCACGAGCTGGAGTGCGAAACACCTGGTATGTTCCAAGAAGACATTGTTCGCGTAAAATGTCAGCTACAGCAATACGAGCACATTCGTTTACACGGTGCACTAGTACGGTCCCGGTGTAGGCGTTTCTTGACCTCAGAGACACCCTCGCGTCGTGCACTCTATGATGAGAGACGTAACGGCCTTTCAAAGAAAATTAGAGTTTTGGAATATAATGGGACACTCTCAGAAAACGAAGAAGCCATCATGAACGCATTTGAGTTGCATTACAAAAGCCTCTTTGGAAAAACGCAACATTTAGATGTCCAGTTGGCAACAAACTTAGTTTCTTTAATGCCCGAGGTAAAGCAGCTTCAGCGAGATCTCCTTAGTGGACCCGTAACATTAGAAGAGGTTCGATGCGCGGTTGACGAGTTGCCAAATTCTAAAACACCAGGACCTGATGGGCTTCCCGCAGAGTTTTACAAGACATACAAAGACTTGCTATGTCCTTTCCTACTTGAGGTGTTTTTGGCGGCGTATGAGATGGGAACTTTACCGCCGTCATTTTATGAGAGCCATACCGTGTTGATCCCTAAAAGTCAAGACCCAGACAAACTACAGCGCATTGAAGGCTATCGACCAATTAGTTTATGCAACGTAGATTACAAAATTTTTGCTAAAATTTTAACAAAACGATTACAGTGTGTAACGTCATCTGTTGTTGGAGACCACCAAACCTGTGGGATTAGGGGGAGACGTATACAAACTAACATCCACGTTGCACGTTCAGTGATAGAAAGCTGCGTTCTTCATGCCGGTCAAGTCGCCATGGTTCAAGTAGACTTGGCTAAGGCATTTGATCGCGTGTCCCACGCTTTCCTGTTTGCTATATTACGTCATGTAAACCCAGGACCAACACTTTTAAAGGGTATTAAGTTGTGTTACCGTAACTGTGCCACCAGGCTTATAGTTAACGGTTCACTTTCCAATCGAATTCGTCTAGAATCGTCCGTCAAACAAGGATGTCCGTTATCCCCGCTTTTATTTTCCCTTTATTTAGAACCCCTTTGTTTAAGTATACTTAACAGCCCTACCGTGGAAGGTTTCCGTCTCTACTCTTCTGAAGTTAAAGTATTGGCGTATGCAGACGATATAGCTTTCTTTTGTGCCGATAAACGCAGCGTCGACAATGTCCTTACACTAACACAAAACTTCTGTGACGCGACCGGCGCACTCGTTAATAAGGAGAAAAGCGTAGGTTTCTGGTGTGGTCAATGGGCCACAACCCCTTCAGAGTATGCTGAAATATCATGGAGCTGCATTGCCCCTCAGTACTTAGGAGTTCCTCTTAACAGTATCCGCAACAATGGTCATTACTGGACTGAACGGGTGTCAAAAATCAAATGTCAAGCTGACAAGATGAAATCCAACCAGTGGTCAGTTTTTGGGCGAGCTAAGGCCTGTAATATGTTTCTCGCCGCCAAACTTTGGTATATACTTCAAGTGATTTGCTGTACCAGAAGCCATATTCAAAAATTCCACAGAGTGTTTGCTACTTTTATATGGAATTCCAATTGGGAACCTACAAGACGTGATAACCTGTTTCGCCCCATCGATGTCGGTGGTCTCGGACTCATACACATCTTTCTAAAGCAAGTAATATCTCGATTTTTATTCTTCAGAACTGCATCTCATCATTTCCTTCGCACTTACTTACAGACCGAACTCTCGAGTGCATTACCTTATTTGGTGGTTACAACAATACCCGCATGCACATCACGTCCTGTGGGGTACCTCAAAGAAGTAGTGAGCGCGATTGAGTTTCTAACAGCGCGTTTTTCTTTGGAGCATTTATTTACGGTTACACGCAAAGCCTTATATGCTGATCTGATTGACATAACGTTCCCTGAACCTTTGTACCGAAGCATATATAGTGAAGGCCCAGGAAAAGATGTCCTCAGACGTGTCCGAAAACTACATGTATCGCCTACAGCAAAGTCATTCTTCTTTAAGCTCCATACTTCTACGTTACCTGTAAAACCCTGGCTTCGTGAACGTGGAGTTTTTGTGCCGTGGTCAATCAACTGCCGCCTTTGTAACCAACCGGAAACTATAGAGCATTGTTTTATTTTCTGCACTGATGCTTACCTTTTCTGGGATGTCCTACAAAGGACACTGAAAAAAGACTTGAATATCAACGCTTACACAATCCGTTTTTTGCCCTTAAAATTGAACGACAGTTTTCCTTACGATTTGTTTACATTAATGGGGTTGCATAGCCTCTGGAAAACAAGAATGATTGACAGGAATGCGGACCCTCCCCGATCTACCAAATCAAATTTTATTGAAACCGCAACGCATGTACGAAATGTATTTAACTACCTTGACGAGCGGCCAGAGTGGTATGCTCTTTTCGATCGATGCATTCATCTACCTGACTTTTAGCATGTGCATTGTGTTTTCATTTAATATTCCTTTCTGTTCCTTCTGTCAATTTACGGCAAAGAGTCTCTGAGTTTATTAGATAGGGAATTATATGTAATGGGAACTGGGACGTGACAACCTTAACATGTTTTGTCTTGCTGTTGTCTTAAGAATATTTCCATGTAATAAATAAAAAAAAAATGCCTTCATAGCTCTGTGGTTAGCGCGTCTGCCTGCTGATCAAAGGGTCAACGGTTCGAATCCCAGCCGGCGCCGGTCTTTTTTATTTATTTATCGACTGCAGCATCTCTCGAGCCATTCATAAACCAAACCTCGAAGTGACTACATACCCCAACAACCAGGAGGGATGTACCCACGCCCTTGGGAGGCTTCGCCCCTGCAAGCGAAGAAAGCTGTCGAAACAAAGCGGTGAGATGTCTATTTTGTTCCGAACGCTTTTAGTCGCGCACCCATGGACGTGGCGAAACGCGATGGCGATGCCCAACGGCTTCGCCAGGTTAAGCATCGAAGCCATCACTTTGAGTGTATAGTGTGAACTGGCGCACGAGTGCTTAATTTTTTTTCTTGTCGTATTCTTTCTGCGATTGCTATTGTGCGGTGAAAAACACCACGATGGTTTATAGGTTGTGATTGTCCAGGAATAATTTTAAGCGGTATTTATTGAAAGTACAAATATTGTTGCATCTCCCCTTTAAACTGCCGCTACTACTAAATGCTCTCTTATTTCTTGGAAGCTCCGGTTTTGTAGTCTTTCTAGTGAATCTCACAGCGTTCTCTTTACAGGACGTATTTCCCGGTTCGACCACTTGATCACGTGGAACTCGGAGCGCGCATCTGAAGCAATCTGGTTGACGACACTGCAATGGCGTCCTCTGCGTCCACTTCGACGGCGTCCATCGAGCCTGCTGCACACACCAACTCGACTGCCGGAAGCAAGGCTCAGTCTTCCGCGGCTCGCTTTGCAGGATCCAATCGCTGAGAAAGTGGTGATCGTGAAAACGGATTTTGGTTTCAAAGCGACGCACGGTGGATATGGGTACACGTGGTCTCGTGGTGGCACAGTGACCCATTGGGAATGCGACCTTCGCAATTGCGGTGCAACCATGAAAACAAAATGCATGGAAGGCGAACACTACTTAATCTTCGATCCCAAGAGCAAGCCGCACAACATAGAAGTGCACATGCGCGATTCTCCTCGTCCTTCTGGAGGTCGAAAACGCAAGGCGGACTCCGGCGCGCACAAGGTAAAGAGATATTGCCTTTCCCTAATGCTCTGGGAAACGTAGACCCTTTTCAGAAGTCCGCGAGGAAGCATTGGCGGTCGCCATTGTTTAGACACGAAGCGCCTGATAGGATCCGAGTTAACGCCGAACTCCGACATCACCATCGTGTCCAATTCGTGCTCAGGGTATTGGAGCAAGCAATGGCAGACAGGCGTTAGCGCCGACTTTTGAAAAGGGTGTATGGTGTAACAGAAAACATCGCAAAACGGGCATTTCTGTTTCCAGATACATATGGGTGGAAATTAGCATTGTACGTAATATAGACCTGTGCACACGCTTCTGCGCAATACTCTCAGCTCACTAGAAGAGCGTCTACGTGGGTCTACGAGCGGAGCCACAAAATGATTTCTTCACTTTAGATGTTTGGTCAATGGAGACCTCCGGCGAAAAGTTTGTAGTCAGTGATTTTTCCAAAAATCGGTTCACCATATTAAAGGGGTATGGAAACGAAATAACGTGGCCGCGAGATTTCTACTTCTCACTTCAAAATCGGCCAACGAGAAGCTCAATGCGTATCGCGCTCGTGACGTCGAGGGCCTCTGAACGGTCAGGGGTACTGTAATGGCGAGTACTGCCGTTTGGTGGCGGCAACGCGTGACAATTTTTGCCTTGTAGTAATATTCCAGGGCTGTACTGCCCGTAACGTCATTCGCGGCCATGACTGTATTTTAAGTGACGTGAGAGTTCGGTTCACTGCGTAAGTTTCACACCGCAGAAGTAGGAACTCGAGGGAACCAGAAAGTAGAAATAACCGTCAGTAGCCAGAAATTGCGATACCTGCAAGCTATGTATATTAGGTATTCACTGGGTGCCATATTTGAGCGCGTTATTGACAGCGGATCCAAGGGGGGGGGGTTATGGTTGGCCTGGCAGAAGTCTTCACATCGCCAGGTGATGCTCCTACCTTTCGTCTGCTAAGAACGGCGATCTTGACGGTGTGGAACGCAGGTTACGGAGGCAATGTGGATCCCCTCGTCAATGTTCGCGATTCCGTTCAATAACGACTTGTCTCTACATTTGCTCTGTACTTCCGTGTGTGCCGCTGGGGCGGCAAACATTCAACGTCAGAACTACATTGGTCTTTCGACTACCAGGTTGTATTGAGAAATCGTTTATTCGATCTAAAAATTAATTTTCGGGCTAAAGTTGAAGCCTGGGCGAGTTGGTATGACATTCTTAAAAGTTAAAACAGCGCAAAAAACAACCGACAGGGTAAAGGAGGACACAAACAGAGCGCATACCAACTCGCCCAGACTTGAACTTTAGCAACATTTATTTCTAGTACATTGCGCCCTTTTCATTGTTTTTCTGTTCAGCCATGCCAGCGCTCTGTCTGTGTCCTCCTTTACCCTGTCCGTTGTTTTTTGCGCTGTTTTAACCTTTAAGTAATTTTCGGGCATTTACGAGTGGCACTCTCGTGTTTGGTACTCACAATTGTAGTTCCCGACTAAATAAATTAAGAGCTAAAATTTCTTTCACCTTTCAAAATGCCACGATCGTGGGCTGGGGCCGTGAAAGAGCTGGCGAGGGAAGTGCTTGAAGCGCTTGCTATGAAGAAAGAGGGCACCGAAGGCTGCGTCAGCCATCCGTCAATTTTCCTGCCTGAAAAATAGAGTGATTTTTTTGACGCGTGGAAATGGATTGATGCCACCGAGTGATTCTGTGTATTTTTATAGGAGGTTACTTGCTTTAGCGGTTTTTAAACAAATGTTCAGTTGAGAGAAAGCGCTCGTCCTGTTCGCCTCTATTTTGGTCCTCGTATTTGTTAGCGCTTTTAAATTTTATAAAATTTCGTTTCCGTACCCCTTTAATACGCACATTCACATCTAAAGTTGTAATTCAAATGAAGATTTGCAATAGATTATTTTCGCGAAGTTGTTGACTTTTTAAATATTGTTTGGAAGGATGCGAGGCTCTTGTTACATTGATAAAGTGACGTCAGATGTAATATTGGGACAGTAAAGCTCTTTCCCACGAATCACTAGAAGATTGATAGTGTTAAATGAATTCTGCGAAGTTGCCGCCAGCAAGTTGGAGAATGAAATGCGTAAAATACTGTGTTTTCTAGGCTGCCTGATTGACTTGCAAGTTATACATCATGTGTTGTATGTACATCAAGTCATGTGACGCTGCCGCACTGGAGATCGCGGGAAAAGTTTAATGTTGGTTTTGGCATTACGTTTTCCTGTCGTTTTCTTAATAGTTATTTTAAATTTAGACATCAAAAAATTGCATAGCACGAGTGAAGCCTCGTTCTTCCGAAAATGTGTTTAGGTTGGGTAACTAAAAAACGATTATTTAACTTGCCTGGATCATTCTGATAAACCTGAGAAACGCAGAATGTTTGGTTATTACGCGTACGTTATGATTTGCTATGTTTGGATGCGTGGAGTCTTAGGATGGTTTCGGATGTGCTGCACACACGAGACCCTCTTGTGATATCCAAATTTTTCAGAACGGTCGAGAAAAGTTAAAATTTCTCGAGGAGTAGAGCGTGTCAGGAGCATGTTTTTATTATAAGCTTCTTTTATGAGGTCCGCGTCTTTTGTGGGTGCCATCTAAGATCTTGCATTCTTAGAACTCTCGAAATTTTAGGAGCCCGTTGATGCAACTGAAGCAATTACAATAGAGAAAGGTTTATGGTGCCCTTTACGCTATCAATTGATTTTGTCTGAAGTTCTGACGCCATTCGTCCCCATCCCGGTACGTTAGGGTTCTACCCGTGGTACCGTGAGTCCACGTGGTGAGCTACGCCATCGTCAGAAATCAGCTGCGCGTGCAGAGGGTTGCCTGCGGGCTATAGCTCTATTTCACTTGAAGTCCGACCACAGCCGTCGCTACGATACTATGGAACCCAGTCAATCAGTGCTAAAGTCGCATCATCACGGCGTCTTTGTAGGCTCGCTATCAGCGACCAATCACTCACGCACAATGAAGGCGCCGTGGTCCTGCGCTTTTTTACTTGCGTGATTGGTTTAGCCGGATATTGCAACGCCATACAATGAAAACGAGCGACTGTGATGATGCACTGCTTTTTGCGTGATTGGCTCCATCGAATCATAGCGTGGACTGTGATATTGTCACGAATGACAGACGATGAGGCAGAAGAACACGGAATGAACTGAAGGTTTAATGGGGGCGAACTTGGTGCCAGAAACGAAAAAGAAGAACGCACGTCGAGACAGCAGCACGAAGCGTTGACGGCGGCAGCAGCAAGCGACGGAGCGCCGGCGAAACAGCTGGCTGTCGCGAGAGAGAGTAGTTAATTTTAGTGTTGCGTATACGAGTGAAGACAACCCCTGTGCGTTTGCGTTAGCGTTGCGCATTCCACACTGCGAATGCGCGGAGTCCAAACCGCGGCCTTGGATTGGCGCATGGCGATTTCGCGCATGCGCAGCGTGGAACACGCAACGCTAACGCAAACGCATAGCGCTTGCGTTTGCTCGTATACGCAATACTAGAACTGACTAATCAGTGAATGAATGGGCAATACGGCGCTCGGCACTATAACTACTATGCTGGTTATCTCAAACATTCGACTTAGAATGTTCATGGAAGAATTACGGCGAGACTTATTGGGCAAGGTCATTCTGGCCTCCTTTACTTTTCCCAAGCAGCACATAAACGTGAAGAAAACGTCGAAAGAGCGTCGAAGACGTCTGTAACGTGACGTCGTACAACGTCAAAGGTACGGACGTTATTTTCCTTCGACGTCGATGAAACCTTTAAATGTCCGCGAAAAAAGGAGCACAGAAGGTTGAGGGGACGTTCCAAAGGACGTTTGTCGAGCGTCACATGGACGTCTCAGCGGGCCGTTGCGTCTTCTCTCGACGTTTATGATGCGTGTGTTTACGACATCCGTACTACCAACGACGTTCACAGAACGTCGAGAGACCTTTCCAAATTACGTTCCCTAGCCGTCGTGAGAAAACGTTGTGTCCCCCCCCCCCCCAAAAAAAAAAAAAAGAATAAGTATATTTTTTTAGTATTATTAGGAAGGCCAGTTGCTATCATGCAAGTACGAAGGAAGTAACTAAAACCCAGGTTTGGTAGGAACTGTTTATTTGAGCATTTTCAGACACGAGATGCAATACGGAGCGCTGCCAAAAGACGCCCTTGGATGTGCCAGCCTCAAAGATATAAGATAACAAATTCACGTAAAGGAATGAACAAGAGACGATGTCACGCAGCGCGGAATGTTCCACCGCGTACCTTGTTCTGCTTCTGATTAATGTGCTGACGCGCGAGGCTTTAGCCGCCCCAACGCACATAGCTAGTACTCTCGCTCAGTTGGTCGTGCTCTCGCTGCGTGCACGGGAATGGTTTCAGAAGGGGGATCGCGTCCGTTGAATGGGATCGTCGGAGGCGTCTGAAGGGCCTTGATCGGTGACTGGACTTGACGCGCCGTTATCTGCACTGCTACTTGTTTTCTGGGGGGCGTCATTCATATTCTCACAGGCACCTGGATCCGAGCAGTAGTACAATTCAACGTGTGAAGCGTTACGGCCTTGAAAAAGGTCCTCGAGCCGTGACTGAATACGACAGCGTTTTTGGCGATCGCCGAATTTTCATAGGGTCGACTTGAACGACTCATCCAATCGCAGCACTTACACTGTATGTAGACTCGAAAACAAAAATCACGGTAGACATAGCAGCCTGCCTAGTAGACCCGTAGACGTGATGGCCAGTGCTGGTGACTGGCTTTCGGAAAAAGCTGGACCGGGTCCCAGAGCTGTTGTCTCTGGGCCAATTCGAAGAACAGAGAATTCAGTGAAATGTTTTGGGAACGACTGAGAAAATACGTGCACCCGAAGCTTACGCTTATCTTCCACCGCTTTCTATCGCCCTCTTCTTGCCGAGTTTCCCGAGGCATCGCATGGGGCTCTGTCTATATTCAAAAATGCGCAAGTGTACAGTGAAGTTGTGCTTCGGCATAGTGTGTGCCGGCCTGCGATATTTGTTTGGGTACGTCACCAGTGGCAACGAAAGCCAGATCTGTACTGACAGTCACGTCACAAGACTCTGCGCCCCGATCTGCTGAAAGCGCTAAAGAGCTGGAAGTTGGTGTTGTGGATGAGCTGTGATGTTGATGCAAATTTTGTGGTTGTGCGCAGGTGAGCACGGGTTACAAAATACGAAGAGAAATTGACAAACCTTAAAACGATCTCGGGTGGTCGCGGAGCAGTATGGATGCTCTAGGGAAAGGATGCAGGCCTGAAATCACCTGGAGAGGGGGTTGTGTGGCAGCGCCCCTGAGGCGCGTGCCTGGGCCAGGATTCATGGAAGACGACAACGCGCGCGCAAAATGCAAGAACAGCACAATTCTATCCGTTCTAGACGCCATGGGCTTCACTTCGCAAATTAAAACCGTAACAATATTTTAAACAAAGCAAAATTATAACAAGCACATGTAAAAGGAATAATGATTCCCAACATTGCCTTCATATTATTTTTCTCCATCCGTGTAGATTGAGTTTTGTATATGCCCTCCCTAGCGTAATCGATGTAAAACTAATAGCATTTGGAAATACATACATTAATGCAGGAATAATTAAATTTCTCAAGATCTCTAAAATTAAGTTTTGTTTGCGGCTCTTGAGCACTGTCACCTTGACCACAGTTGTAATTAGGCTTTTAACAGTGAATGCGTATTATACGTGATTCTGCGGCTGGAGATGGAGCTGGAAAACCTAAAAACATCGAGACAAAATGTGAGTGTTCGACGTTGCCAGCACGTCTTATATGACGTTTACGACATTTAGGTGTGAACGTGACCTCGCTGAAACGTCACTGACGGGACAATAATGTAACGTCACTACGGACTTTATTTTAACTTCGAAGAAACCCGAGAGTACGACGTTGCTAAAACTTCTTGTCTTGACGTAATGGCGACGATGATGACGCTAAAGTTCAAACATGACGTCGCCAGCATGTCACGGACAGGACCATAATGGGAACGTCATTAATAAACTTCCGTTCAACGTCAAAGGAACGTCAGCGTTGGACGTTGCCAGAACGTCGTGCATCGACGTCGCTGGGAACATTGACGACGTTTGAGTTGAAATACAACGTCGTCAAAACGTCACCGATTGGACTCTAATGGGACGTTATATAAGAACGTCACCTTCAACATCGAAAAACGTGATCGAAGTCATGCGGGACGTCACGGACGTCAGGGACTTTTTCTCGACGTTTCCACGACGTTTTGTTGCTGCCTGGGTTGCGCTCGGAGTAAGAGTGTACGCGAATTTTCTAGATGAACTGATGAGCGAATCTTCACGATATTGCACGCGCCAATATGACTTAAGTATAGCTATGTTGGACTAGGTCGTACTCGTCGCCCACGATCGCTTGCGGTAAAAGTGTGATGAAGGCAGTATGACTTGCCGCCAACTATCGCCTACAAACTAAGTGTGCTGGACAAATTAGGTATGACTCTCTGCCGACGGTTTCCTGTGGACTAAGTTGCTGGACTAATTACAAGGCATGAGCCATGGTCGACTGGGGTATAAGGGACCGAGAATGACTTGTCACTGACGGTCACGTGTGGACGAAGTATTCTGGCCTAGACAAAACTCGCCACAGAGTGTAGCCTGCGGACTAATTGCTGCCGGACTAGGTACGACTTGGCGACGACGGTCGACTCCGGACGAAGTGTGTTGAACTAAGTAACACTCGCCTTCGATGGTCGTATGTGGACTAAGTATGCTCAACCAAGTATGCTAAGCCAAGTATGCTGAACTAAGTCTCACTCGCCGCGGTCAGTCGCGTGTTACTGCCAGAGCCGGTCGGCGGCAAGTCACATTTTTTAGTGGCGGCGAAGCTCTTTAGGGTCTAGCCTCGTCCGTCTGTCGTCCGTGTTCACATCGATTGCCATCTTACCTGTCTTCTTAAAAAAATATGTTTGCGCAGTCGACAGGTTTCCGAACCTGTGCGGGAGACCCCAACGGACTTCTAGTCCATCGCCTTAACCACTCGGCCACGACTGCGGGACGAGTAGGGGGCTCTGAGGTGTGGTAGTAACTCAAGAGCTGGGGACGTCATGGATGAAACGTTGCATTCTAGCCGCTCAACGTCTACTACGGGAGAGGGCGCTGGGGTAAAATGCGCATATAATCGCGTTAAACTTGCATGCATTGGCTCAACGTTTATAGACGAGAGGGTGCTGCAGTAAAATGGATGGATCCGCTAGAAGACCACTGGCTCTGAATGTCACCGACCATAAAGCTGTAATAGTGAAGTGGAAACGCAACCCAGAACTCAGCAGTTCCTATGAGCAATAAAAAAAAATCGGCACCATCTGCACTACATATGAACAAAATCAGTATCATCAGTACCACCAGAGCTTCGCCCCAATCAACACTCATTCACCACGTGGAGATGCTGTCATTTTTTCTCGTTGTCTGTTGCTTGCGCTCTTGTTCATCTACTGGCGGCATCGAGCAAAGGTGTCGGACTACGGCTCGCGTGGTCCGGGGTTCGATTCCCGATCAGCTCCTCGGCGAATCTCTCTGGTTTCCGTTATTCGTTCCTAGTTAATATTATGACTAATTATATATAATATTAATAATGTTTTATTTTTCTCTAGTGCCCACAAACAGCTGTAACGCCTTTTGTGTGGTGCACTGTCATTTCATGTTTACAGCATACGCTATTTAAAATACAAACATGCACAAAATTACAGACATTTAGTACCCTATTGAAAAAATGTCTGTGAGGCCCACTAGGATTTTCTGTGAGGCTCTGAGAGGCCTTTTAGAATATCCTGAAACGTCTGATGGGCCCACCAGACTCCTCTAGTAGGTCTGTGGGGCCCATCAAGATATCTTTCTGAGAGGTGTGCGTTCCTTCAGGATCGTCCTAAAAGGTCTGTGTGGCCTTTCAGGGCCGTTCTAAAGGGTCTGTGAAACCCACCAGCCATTATCGGGAGGACCTCGCAGGATTCATCCGAAGACGGTAGTGCGTAAACGTGCTCTGTTCATCGGCAGACCGCTTCGGTGACGCGAGTGCGTAAACCTGTTGTCTCGCTCTTTATATCGGTTCATTCTGTAGACGCAGTTGCTAGCGAATATTGCTTTGATCGAAACTATTTGAGTGCAAACGATGCGCACATATCGCCGCCCATTGAGAACAGATAGAAGTCTACCAAGCTTGCTTTATCGAACGATCTCCCCCCAAGAATTCGGCGGTCCGAGTTGGCCACCCTGCGGCCCAGCCGCCCCGCCCAACAAAAGTAAGCCAAGCCGGTCCGAAATGTGTGACATACGCGACGGACAGCAGACGGACCTATACGTATTGCTTATTTTTACTTACATTTCCTAGCAGCGTCTGCGTGTATACAGCGTTTCAATATTTACGACTTCAAGGCCCACCAGCGCTTGGTTCACTCTGAGAAAAAGGGAGCTTGACTTGATCCCTCGGGGGACCAAATGCGCTGACACTACCATTAGTCCCCTAGGGGAGCAACGGTGACGGGAGCAACTGTTGCGCCCCGTCCGTTAGTCCCTCGCACTAGCACCGTTGGGACTAACTGTTACACCGTTTCAATTGCACCTCGAGGACCAACTGTTAGGCCCTTGCACTTGGTCCCCTGGGACCAACTGTTACACCGTTTCAATTGAACCCCGAGGACGAACTGTTAGGCCCTTGCGCTTGGACCCCTGGGACTAACTGTTACACCGTTTCAAATGAACCCCGAGGACCAACTGTTAGGCCCTTGCACTTGGACCCCTGGGTCTAAACGTTGCGCCCTTGGATTTAGACTTCTGGGACTAAAGGTTTATCCTTTACATTTGGTCCCGAGCCACAAATCTCCGAAACGAAATGGTGCAGTTCAGGTAAAACGTAGCTTTATTGCCTCGTAGGTACACATCACATTCAAGGATGACTGAAGTCGAAGTTCCTGGGCGGTAGAATCCACGATAAGGCCAAATTCCGAAGAGTGCACTTGCGTCGACGATGGCTTGGACACTGAGACGTCTGTCGAAACCGGTCGTGGTCCCAGCACCGTTTATTGGGGCACCGGCAGCTTCTTGCCTGTTTGCGAGGAATTTGAATTATTAGTAACAGGGCAGCGTGAAATATCCAATCGCTGGACAAAAGTATGAGATATAACACACGCATAATAAAATAACAAATAGGCTGCATAAGTGCTACAATGGTTCACATCCAACATGCGATCTGTTGACAGCAGACCAGCGCAATATTCGATTTTTAGTAGACCGTTCGCTGCGAATTACCGACCCAGCGCGTGCGTGCTCAAACTATGCTTCAAAATGACGGCACGAGCTCCTGCCATCAACGCGAAAGTCTAGTGTACAATCGAATAAATGTCTCCATTAATGCCGGTTCTCACACGCAGCGAAGCGCTGATGTAGCGCTGCTCACGTGTCGTGAGCTACTTTTCGTCTGCCATGAGCAACAGTTTTGACGGTGCGATACAAAGCTGGTGACCGATCCCGTCAGCACGCGCTTAGCGCAAGGTCAGCGCTATGCTTGTAGCGCTCCGCGGCATGTGTGGACAGGCCTTTATGGTCAAGCAATCCTGCCAGGGCCTGCAAAACACACACACACAAAAAAGCCATCGGTAGAACTGTCGTTTCGCTCGATACGATTGAATATGAGGTCTCTGTGCTGCATAACAAAATCAGCAACCATGGTGCCAAAAAGAATAGAGCATGGCGCGCGCTTTGCAAGCTAGAGAACGCGCTCAAAATAAAACACTTTCTGAAGCCGCAGTTAATGAATACACCAAAAACAGAAGTACTTCGACATACCTTAATCGAGTTCCCTTGACTTGTGACTTCAGAACAGATCAAGTGCAGTGCTGCAGCACCGCGAATCCAAACCGGATCCCGCAATGATCGGAGACGAAACAGGAAGAAAAAGCGGCGACCAGCTTCCGACCAGGCTGTCTTTCAACTCTCAACTGACTAAAAACAGGTTCTTTTCAAACAAAGACCCCTTCCCATTTTCCCGACGGACCCTATCTCCCCATCTGCCCAACCCCCCGCGTGAGCGAGGATTACCAGAAAGAATGCGGGGTGGGGGGGTTGGTGGGAGGGGAAGGGAGCGCATGAAAATCTCTTTTCCCCTCCCACTACACACAACACACGCACAGAGCACAGCTAAAGTGAACTAAGCCCCAAGGACGGGAGAAGGTCGCCATTTTCAATACGCCGGTCGAGTAACGCACAAACGAACACGTTTTTTTTTTTTTTTCTCTTTCTCGCCTTTTTTTTTTTTAGTTCGCATTTGTTTTGTATTAGCAGGGTGTTGCCATGGATGACGTTACGGGCGCGGTTCGTTCTTCGTTGTTCATCTAAAATGTTCTCTGAAACAGCGACGACGATGGCAGGAAGGCGTCTGGATACTGCCCCTAAATGTGCTTTTTGAGTGGAACGTGCTGTGCATCAAGTGTGTCGTTGCGGATTTTGAGTTCGACATTGGACTACCCAGAAAGGTTGGTCACGGGGAGACGCAGAGACGAGGCTCAACTTGTTCTCAGTAACTCAGTTTTAGCGATTGAAGTGACCATTTATTCTGACTGCGAGACTCCGGTGTTGAAAGCGCGGCTTCTACAAACTGTTAAGTCTCATTTAAGAGAAGAAAAAAGTGTTAGTATTTGGAAGTGTTGCGTTTAGATAAATGCTATTTTTTGCGCGAAGGCAAATTACGTGAATGGGGCTTGTGAAATGTCAACAGATCATTTTTGACGAGATAGTTGGGTGAAGTCGAGTCAACACATTCGTTAACTCGCATTCACACAACGCGTGAAGCTCTACCATGTAATGTCTTAACATTCGTGGCACATTAAACAAATTCGCCAGTTTCGTCCGAGTTTTGTCAACACTTCCAGCCGTGCTGGGCTGAGTCTCGCCGATCCCCAAGACAAGCGAAATAGCATCCGTCCCAATGGCGAACATTCCGTTTGCCTTCGGGGACTAAACGATACAGATGCACCCGGTCTGAGGGGGACTAATGGATGCTTTTGCTCGCGCACGCTTATCGGTTAGTCCCAGTCGATCGCAGATAGTCCCCAGCTTTTGCGCACGGTACCTAGCTTGAACCAGATGGTCCTTTCGGGGAGCAACTGGGAGTTCAGAGGACCAAATGCTGCCGTTAGTCCCTTGAGGCCAACTTTTTTCTTAGAGTGTTGTTGCTTCAGAAACGGAGCGTTGAAAATGCGATTTATTGAGAAGTTGCCGGCATTTGAGCCGGCATAAGATCGCGGCTTCCAAACGTGTCTCCGAGCTGCCGAAGCAAACCCCGGCCGCACCCCGCACTCGCCCCCGCACTGCCAAGATCTCTCCTTCTCTTTGAGAGAGCGGGTTTGACCACGCAGGCCATGGCATTCGGAATGTGGAGTGCCCCGAAAGCAAAGTAGTCTGCTTTTACCAGCGCCCGACTGGGAGGGGCGCCTTGAAATTAGAGTCGTTGTGACATCCCCGCGTCCGGATTGGTCAATCGGCTGCCGGTGGCAACGGTCGGAGGTCGGCGCGAAAGTCTTTGTTCCTGTTGGCTGTTGGCGCTCGGTGAGCTCGTGTGAAGGCGCTGTTTGTGCGAACGAAGTTTGTGCATTCCTGCGGCGACTTTCCTCGGCAGGTTCTTCGGAAGTCTGGGCGGCACGGGGCTGTTTTCGATATCTGGGTGGTACACACGGTTGGCCCTACTCACCAGGAGTGGTGCGTCTGAGAACGCAGCCACGCTGAAAGCCGGACAAGCGTCGTCGGCCTGGGATGAAGCCGCCAAGCCCAAGCGATCCGGCTTCCCATTCCTCGAATGCCGCAGTGGGCCGGCAGCCACTGGAAGACATTTCTCCATTCTTGGTGCTGCAACATGATCGGCGCGTTCGCCAACTCTCGGTGAGCGGTGGTGCACGCTCCAGGTTGGCGAGCTGGGTCAGTGCCGCCTTCGAGTCGCTCAGGATTACCAGGCGGTCAGGCGCACTCTCTGCTTCAGCCAAGGACAGTGCCCGGCGAAGCGCCGCCAGCTCGGCCGTCGCCGAGCGTGCAAAGGAGAGGCGCTTCGCTGCTCGTGCTCCGAAGTTTGTCGACACCGTGCTGCGGCTGTTACTGTGCGTGCGTCGTGGTCGACGGACTCGTCAGTGTAGCATCGCGCCCATCCCGTGAAGCGCTCTGTGTTTTGGGCCCGCGAGGTCGGTTTTTGACGGACTCGTCCGTGTAGCATCGCGCCGATCGCGCCCATCCATTGAAGCGCTCTCTGTGTTTCGGGCCCTCGAGGTCGACGTTGAGTTCCACTCCGAGCGGTGCATCTGTTCGGTTTTATTAGTTGAACTTCCATACGTCTCAGGAATTTACCCAGCGGCATTGTGAGTACCTCGAAATATATATTTTTTGCGACAAACATCCTTATTTGGTCTGATCACTTGTCTGCAGCTGCTTGCGCGCAAGTTTGAGTAAACTCTCTACATACATTTTGATCTGCCGCGGCTTTCCGGAAAGCTGCATTTCCAAGGTACGTTGGCTAAGGGGTTAGGCCGAAGGGCTAAAGTCTCAAGTTTCAAATCTTGAAGTCTGAAGTTTTGAAGTCTGAAGTCTTGAAGTCTGAAGTCTTGATGTCTAAAGTCTTGAAGTCTGAAGTCTTGAAGTCTGAAGTCTTGAAGTCTGAAGGGCTAAAGTTTGAAGTGCTGAAGTCTTGAAGGTCTAGTAGGGTCCCATAACACATCAGGGCTGAAAGGTCTTTTTTCAATAGGGTAAGGACACAAATACCAGTTTGCAGAGCCAATACAATCTCACGCTAACTCTTGGTTGGATCAAATACACTTTTTCAAGGCCGACTTGAAACTAACAAAATTTAGAAAAATATCTACGTCACAATCGCACTTATATTATAGGCAGACCGCATAGGACACAATGGCGACGATTTACAAATTCCAGTAGGATAAAATGTTAAAAATTGGCGACTAGCTCAGAATGGCACATGAAAGTGTATAATCATCACCACATTTTCACTTCTAACAGTACCATGCACTACCTAATGAAGAAAATGAATGTCACTATCAGCCTTTTTCGTTGATAGCCTTTCAAGGCTAAATAAAGACAGCAACAAATCGTAACTAAAAAACAGTTTCCGACCAATGTATAGGTCATTAAATATTCGCCTAAATTTCTTCTGCACACGTTCAATCATGTCAACTTGTGTTAAAGATGGTAAATTCCAACTAATTGAACAAAATGCAAGTCCTGAGCGTGCAAGGCTACAGAACAGATGGTCTAGAGATAATGGTAATGTGGAAGAACTCGATAACCGAGTGATCATTCTTAACTTTCTTATCGCTGATCCAACGATCTTGGAACGTGCGCAGTGAATGATACAGTACTCTCAATATAGACGCCAAGGTCTCTTACCAGAGATACATGATCTATCACAGTTCCCTCAAACCCATAAGGGAAAAGAAAACGTCCCGCTTTTTCGATAAAGAAATCCCTTTAGTTTTTTCAGGATTTAGCGACAAAGCATTTTTTCTGCACCACTCTAAAATTGCGCCAATATCAGTTTGCAATAAAGTACAATCAGTATGGTCCTTAGCATTTAGAAAGAGTTTTATGTCGTCAACAAAAAGAATGACGTTTGGGTGATTGACGCATGATACCATATCGTTTCCAAACAAAATTAACAACAGTGGTCCCAGGTTCAAACCTTGGTATACACCAGAAGTTGATGTAAAACACTTTGAAAAAGAGTTGCCAATACGAACAGTTTTACTGTGTAAATTCAAGTAGCTCCTGAACCATTCACAGCGTTTTGGGCACATGCCATAGAAAGAAAGTTTGCAGAGGAGTAAAGTATGATCTACACGGTTAAAGGCCTTCGACATGTCAAACTATATGGCATCAATTTGGCCTCTGTTTGTGACTATCCGCACAGAGAAATCTAGAAAAGAGCACAAATTGGTTTCAACGCACTTTCCTTTTAAGAAACCACGCTGAAAAGGACTAGTTTTCTGACTGAGGTAGTTTGATATCCGGTTATGCATAACCATTTAAAAAAACCTTCGCAAAACTACACAATAACGAAACAGGACGATAGTTACTAACTAATGACGGATCACCAGCCTTGAATATGGGCACAACTATAAAATACTTCCAAAAACTAGGGAAAGTACCCTTCATGAGAGATAGGTTAAATATATGTTCCAAAAGGGGAGCAAATGTATCAGAACGAGCCTTAATAATAAAATTGGGTATGCCGTCTATTCCCGTCGAGAACTTAGGTTTTAATTTTCGTATCGCCTCAGGAACTTCAGAGACATCGACAGTAAAAGCAGATAAAAAGTCTGTGTTGTTAGTGTTGTCTAATGCACCGGCAGTTCTCAAACTGGAATAGCAGTGACTAAAGCAATCAGAGAAAAGATTAGCTATGTCAGTTGGCGAGAACAAATGGCCAGTTGACTCACGTAAGCATACGTTTTGTGCATTGTCGCGCTTGTGGTTTTTAGCATAGCGTGAGAACCTCCGAGGTTCTCTAGTTAAACTTTTTTCAACATTCGACGAGTGCAATAGCTTATCCTTTTTATATACTTTTTTCACCAGAGCACGGTAAACACTGAATTTATAGTACCAGACGGTTAGTCCTGTTTTCTTATACATTCGATTACAGTGAGACTTATTGCGAAATAGGCTTTTTAGCTCTATAGAGAACCAGCAAGGATCCTTAAATTTATGTGCTTGCTGTTTCGGAATAAAAACGCTAATTGCAGTAGACACTACCATAGTCAATTTAGTAGTTTCTGAATCAGCATTTTGATCCGATAAAATATCAGAACAATTATGCTGAACAAGACTATTAGTAGAAACTGTAGTAGTCTCCATTTCGATAGCAAAATGACGACAACTGATGATTACCACGGGGCCTACATGACAAACAAAACTGAACTACAAAGGGAGGATGATATGCATCAACAGGCACGAAAGGTTTAACAGCCGGAACGAGATACTCTATCTCGTTCCGGCTGATAATCATAAATCATTTGATAATCATAAATCAAGCACATTATCCAGCAGTATTTTTGCAAATGTTAAACTGAGTAAACCCACAAAAATTTCAAAAAGAAAGTAGCCCTTCCGCTTTCTTAGAAGTAACACTATTCATATGCGACACCTTTCCAGTCGACCAATCAAGGTCAGGAAGGTTAAAATCTCCAATATATTTGTCCCCTGTATTTAGAAAAATCAACAGTATTACAGAGGGTCTCAAAATGGTCAATAAGCGCAACGTCATCAAAAAGTGGAGGGAAACAAAAGTTTTCTATTAAGTAGTGGAAACCATCGCTGGCAGAAATTTCCACCCAAACACACTCAGCATAGGTTTCGAAGTTCGTTCTTCAAAGCGACTGAATAGCACAGTCAACAGCTACCAAAACCCCGCCTCCCAATTTTTGACCCGTGTTTGCATTTTCGCGATTTCTTTTGTGAACGACAGAGTTTTGGGGGGAATATTAAACACTGTATGTTGTCACAGAGCCACGTTTCTGTCAGACAAACTTAGTCTATGTCGGTTGAAAAAATACTCCTCATCAGTTCCGCTGCTTTTGTTCTTAAGCCACAAGCATTCTGTTAATGACTGTGGCAGAATGTATTTTACTGACGGTATAATGCATTTTGCATTATACCATCAGTATAATTTGGATGCTTATCCATTGTCTGCTGCGGGCTATGCATCTTTTATGCTGCTTTTTCCTGCGTGTAACGCTTCTTTGTCACACTTGAACGTTACACTTTTCCATTATATACAGATCATAAATACATTCGTTGTTTAAACTGCTGGAGCTCCTGTAAGATGGTGAATGTATGGCTTGCATGTGACGTCATCGCTCCATGCGAATGGTTATTCCTACTTCTTGCCAAGAAAAAAATCCCAAACTTTTGTCCCTCCGTCTGTCCGCCCGTCCGCGCGTTTCCCGCTTAATATAGCGGGGAAATTGTCGGCACGGGATCTATAGTCAACTCAGTTTCCCCGCAAAATTGAGGAGGAAAATTCACGTCTTGTGGCCAAAACATGAATTCAGTTTCCCCACTAAATTTAGCAGCAAATTTACGTCGTAACCATATACACCACTTCAGTTACCCGCTAAATTTAGCGGGAATATTCACGGCTTGTGAGCTAGACACATATCCATTTTTCCGGCTCAATCTAGTAGGGGAAATCGACATCACGTGACCCCACGTCACGTGACCTTTACAAAAAATCATGTTTCTCCGACAAATATAGCGGGAAAATATACGCCACGTGACGCACCAGTTTCCTCACTCCATCCAACACCACCCAGAACGCAAGGCCTTCGTGCTGCTCCCGTCACGTCGCAACCGTGGGAGCGTTGGCGAAAGACGGGCGCTGCGGTATAGTGCGAAAGGGAGGAAATCGCTAGCGAATTCTCCGTCGAGAAACAAGTTTGTTTAGTCTATTTGAAACTACTTCAGCGTGGTTTTTATTTAGGCCTCGAGGAGTGGGGCGCAGAAGATAAACAAATCATTCCCATAAATATGCGATGTTTTACGGATGACGTGTTTTTGTCGTAAAATATCTATAACATTACATACAAAAAAAAACGTTTGTGATTATGTACAAACAATATTATGATTACGGACAAATAACGTGTAACAATATGTGCATTTTATGATTATGACGTTAGATTATAGACAAACACGATAAGTGTACAATCATTATATATGATTATGTACAAACATTATATTAATTTGGACCAGCTATATATAAGAAAATGTGCATTATATGATTATCTACATTGCACTATATACTCTGTATACTGTGCAAACACTAAATATGATTATATACAAACTAGAATTTGCCGAAAACGAAGTTCTGCTTTGCAGAGGTTCAGCTTTTCGTTTTTTAGATTTGTCATTCGCTTGAACATTCCCTGTCGTTCACTCTACAACAAGCGTTTTTCAGCAAAATAATTGTGCTGCGCCACAACATATGCTTCAGCACCAGCTTGCTCGTGTGTCCGTTGGCTAGCAGTTAGAATGTCATGTTCGGAACAAGCTGGCGCTAGTCCGGCATTTTTAGCAACTCCGACTTTTTTATAGTTGTTCAATAAAACGTAGTGTTCTGTGACGGTGCTTACAGATTGTCCCACTCCTCGAAGTCCTCAAAGAGTTCCATCACTTTTCTTTACCGCTTTGCCACAGCTGAGACGTGCAGGTTGAATCCTTATCTTCCGACCCGTACTCGAAGAACCCTAGCATAATAGCGAGCGCAACGCCGCCATTTTTCCCGCAGCGGCCACTCGAGGAACTGCACGTGACTTCTATTTTGGCTTTATTCGGCCATTTGGTCTCCGAAACAGATACGGTGGAAGGGGCTTCAAGGGTGCCACCCCGACTCCCAAGCGGACGCGCCGCGAATTACTGCCGAAGTTAGGATGCACCTAGGTCGGGACGCGCTACCTGAAATCACCGCTGAGACATGGTTGTATAAAAACAATATTAATTGTGCCGCAAGTCTTGTAAACTAAAGATTTTAGGAAACATCACGCACCCCTGTTTTACACTAATCTCCAATAAAAACTACAAAAAGAGTTTTGTACTAAAATATTTAAGTACAAAAAGATATTTTCTTTTTTCGTTTTGTTTGTACGGAAAAACCCAGTTCCAGCCGCTGATTACCCGGCGCGCCCTTGGCGCGGCCCGTGGCAACAGCGGAGGCCGGCGAGATTGACCGATTCAGTATCGCTTTAGAAACGGTCAAGAACCCCTAATACGGGCCGATATAGCCGTTTCAGACTCGACAGATTACCGGAAAATGGCGCTAGATACTGTATATCAGCGTGGCGTTGACCGACCCAAGTGATGTTCCGACGACATCGGCCACATCACAGTAATACTGGGCCAATATTTACGATCCAGCACCGATATCGACAGTACAAGTATGATATTGGCCCGATTTCTTCGATCCGACGCCAATATTGGTGCAATGCTGTGTCCTGCCTGGGACGTTATTCAAATTCAATTCAATTAATTAGGTTCGGTGCGGTTTTACTACCCAGATATTTATCATTTCATTATTTTAATCACTTATCGCCCTATATACCTCTCAGTCGAATCGCTATATTGCGCCTCTACCGATACATCAACACAACACCAAACCCTTCCTGAGCTAGTAGCACCAACGAGACATGGATGGCGTTGATAAACAGGGATATGGACGCGCGATTCCATCGCGTAGTGTCCCGTTAGACAAGAAAATGACATAAAAAGGCCTTACCTCTTAAAGATGTCCATGCAGTGAAGCCACCGCCATTGGGTAAATTTGGGTATTTCTACCTCAAGCGAAGGCCGATCGATGCCTCTCGACATCGCTCGAGAGACTTCGTGCAGCCTCTCGAGCCACAGCCGAAACAGAACACAGAAAGCCGTACCATAAACACTGACAGACGAACCTGCACACATGACATAAACGGAAGATGCAAGCCAGCTCAGAAATATTATAGCGATATATCATTATTTTTTATATAAAAACGCAAACGTATACAAACGGGTGAACTTAAAATTATATTTAGGAACACTTAGAATACGCCACTACGACTACTACGGCGCTCAAATAACCGACTGTTCGGAAAGAAACAAGACCAGAAAAGTAGGGAAATCCAAGAAGAAGCCTAAGGCAAAGCCAAACTTCCAGGATTGGCTCCTCCTTCTGACGTGGGTGACGTCATGCCTCCAATCGCTACGGCCTTGACTATAGGTGGTGTTAGTTCTCCCCATCCATCATCTCCTCCCTCCCCACCTAGCTCCAATTCCTTAGCTCCCTCACTCTCTCTCCCCTCCCCATCTCCTCCCATTCTCCGACGTCCTGCTCCCTCCCTTGGTCATGTGACTCTGCAATTCAGTTTCCTCGTGAAATTGAGCGGGGAAATATACTTCCTGTCACACCAATTCCCTCTCCCATTACTCTCCCCTTTCTTTACCCTCCCCTTTTCCAATTTCTCTCCTCCTCTCCTGCAGTGCTCTCTCCACCTCTTCATCTGCCTCCCATTCCCATCGATCCCTCTCCCTTCCCCTGTTTCTTTTCCTCCTAAAGTGCCCTTCTTCCCCTCTACCTCCCCACTGCCGTTCCTCCCAACCCCCTGTCACGTGACACACTAGTTCAGCTTTCTCAAAATTCATAAAAGTAGGTTCATCACTATCGTAACGACTGTTTAGTGCCTTCCAAATATATGACACAATCGCTCCTAGAAACAGCATTCCTTGCATTATGGGACTTTAAATGTAAATCGCTGCCAATTTGTTGTTCCGTATTTTGTCATTCCATAACGTAAATTGTTTCCCTAACGGGACGACATTACAGCTTAGCGAGGGATAATCCGCGGAGTCAGTGCGTTTTCGGTAATTGGAGACGGACGGGTCGTCAGCCTCTGAATGGAGCAAGAAATATAACATGACACCCAGTCCGCGTAATGCTTGAGGATCTGGTATCAGAACTTTCTAAAGATTGAACGCTACGGCCGCTTCGGGATAACCACAGCATAGCCTCCTGTATTGGGGGCTATTACCAGAGTCACAAAGAAAGACAGCTTAGCAGATATGCGTTCTGCTCAAAACAAGCACCACATCGTAGGATTCTTTAGTATGATACTTAAAAAAAGAAAAAAGTCCCAATGAGCGAACATTGACATTACCTATCTTTGCGTGCATTTTGCCTTAACGACTCTTTAGAGCAACGAACATACAGAGCACGAAAAGCAAAAATAAACCAAAACAAAAACACAATAAATTGCAACGATGTACAAAGTGTTCTGACGGGCGCAGGAATGTTGGGCTGCCCTTCATTTCTAGTTCGCAGGCAACTCCCCAGACGGTGCTCGCTACTGGAAAAGTGCCGACTCATTCATTGGAAAGTGCGGGCAACGTGAAATAATATTCGGTATGAAGCCTTGAAATTTCAGTAGAACAAGGAAACATGGGGCTCTTCTTTCAGAAAAGGATTCACTACAACTTCTGTTGTGAATGATTCCGCCTTGCCTTCCGTGCCCACGAAGTTCGAAAGAATTGCATAAGCAATGCCAGGAATGATGTCTACAGACCACCGTACACAGACAGAACCGTTGTGAGTAGACGACGGAGAATGTGCAGAGGGCTACCTTGCCTTTTTCAAAATCGATCTCACTGCCAGCACTTCGCAGCTGAGCGATATAATATAGCTAACAGCCCACAGTGCCCATAGAGATCACCCAACATTCTCTCGGCTGTACGAGAATGCCATAATAAAGTAGCGAGCAAACGGAGACATCTATGTGTACCTACCGCTAGCGCCCATTTTATTCCACAGATTTCCTTTGTGGGCACCGTATTCGTTGTTCAAATACCTACTGTCGAAGAGCGTTGAATATTTCTTTAGTATTGTTTAATATATTTCGTCCGACACAACCTTACCACGAGACGGCGCCATTTGCACATCTTGGAAACTCCGACTACTTTGGCGGCAACCGGGACAACTCGGGAGATTCGGCTAGGATGTGACGTTAGTAAAATCATTTCCTGCTTGCGTTCTGATTCGCAGCGGTGGCACAGAAACTTCTTGCGCGCGAGAAAATTCGGTCCCGTACCAATTGCTCTCGCCGTCGAATAATCCAACAGCGGCGAGCCAATTTCGCAGCCCACAGTCAAAATTCCTGCGGATTCACCCCCGGATCCGCAAGTGTGAACGAGCTATCCCGTGGTCGATGCCGCGGGGACGAGAGAGGACTTTGCGCGTAGGCTTTTATGCACTATATGCAAAAACAAGCGCCATCTAGTGTGCGTGCGATGAACTGTCGAGTTTGCGCCATATATAGCCAATGTAGATGTCCAACTTTGTGGAGTATAAATAGCAGCCTCGCGATGGATATATGGCAGCCTAGAGAAAAATTAGAGCGCATGACTATTGAAGCATAGTGTAGTAAACTGAGGGCCCGAAACAAGCGCAGGTAAAACCGAATATAACATTAGCCTCCAGAGGCAGTATTTCGCGACGTTTTGAGCTCATTCAAGCTGATGAAATGTGATTTATATTAAGAGTTTAAGAATCTTTGCCTGTCCTTCGCGCTATTTATGTATAATTAGGAATATCATTGCATGCATCTTTATGCATCGCATTTTGCAGTAATGCGTTTTGTAAGGGATTATTTAGAAAAATACCATTAATTATCTCTCTCTTTTTGCACGTTCCGTGTATTTGCCTTCCGATCTATCATGTGAGCACAGAGTCCTTTTATTCGTACCCTCAGCCCGATGTTTCGCACTGCCAATCAGCGAACAAAAAACACGTTTACGCAGACTCAACAGCTCGCGTAGTTTCGAGTATCGTCCTTCCGTGTCGGTCTCAAGCGGTTATGTGACCTTTATAAAGTAAAATTTAGTGATCATTATAAAAATATATTTAATTACTAACTGAATATTTGAGAACGTAAATAAAGGGCCGACCACTCTAAAACAATACCCCCCAAATTATCTGAAATGTGTTCTGCCAATCTTTTCGGACGTTTTTATCCTCAACAGGCACGCTGTAAGTGATTTGGGAGAGCCTTACACACATTTCTGATTTTGAAGCTAATTTAAATAACGATCTATTTCTCACACATATAATTTATCAAATGTATAGAAGCGGGTTATTGCCACTTTTATGGAGTGAACATTACTTTTATGTGTCTGTGGGCTGGACAAGAACAAAGTAAACAGGGGCGCGCGGAGAACTATGACGATTACGCACGCAAACCGTTAGAAAGTGTCCAAGTAAGCATCTACCATGTCGAGTAGAACATGATATATTACTTCGTTTTACTTAACAAAAAGAATCTTGGAGAACGCTTAAGCTTCGCCTTTAAAAGTAAAACGCTATAGCGTTAACTGGCCTCGTTCGCATCCCCTTCTAATTCGCCGTGCCTCGCGTGCCTCGCGTGGCCTAGTCAAGAGCGTGCCTGACTCGCAACCGAAGAGTCGTGAATTCGAATACCGCCTAAGATTCTTATTTTGTTTCTTTAACGCAAAGGAATTATTATATAAAGTGAAATCGTTTGAGGCATACGGCGACCTTTAATTCGCATTACATGTCATGTTTTAATAACTTTTATTGTACGCGTGAAGTCACGTTTCACGTGAGCATTGTGGGTTGTTTGAAATTCCATCGCGAGGGCATGTAGCTCTGACGTCATGACCCTATCGATCAATCACGATTTTCCTGTCACGCCACCGACATCGGCTCTTCTGTGAAATAAGGTCCTTAACGCTATCGCGTTAAAATCATAAATTAGCAAAGGTGATCCTCATTTGCAAATTAAATTCACCGGCATCTTGTCAAGAACAAACCTCAACAGGCAGGCTATGCCACTTTATCCTGTATAAGAAAACATTCACTTGGGCAAGCGCTATTTCGGGCCAGATTTGATCTGAGTGCGTAGGTGCGTATAGATTAGAGTGAACACTTTCTATTACTCCTTTCTGCATGATTACACGCATGCATCGCGATGCTGAGTGTAACCAATGTTTGGTTAGAAAACAAGCGTTGTGATTGCCGCTCGGTGTTTTTATGAACAAATTACTGGAAGGGATTGTCCTAAACTTTCTGTGACATTTTGAAAATTTCATTGCTTTTAGCTCAGTTGCGTCGTCCTTATATATATATATATATATATATATATATATATATATATATTGTGAAACGTATTTCGGAAACCATATTTCATGATATAGATGGGCATGAGGTGCTCAATTCATAATCTTTTGCGCTGTAATTAATTCATTAGTTCATGGACACGATTACGATTTAACTTTTAATACTGCGACACAAAGTTGTACCAATCACGGATATTTTATGCGACCTACCACACTTCGCGGAAAACACTTTATACAGTGTAAATATATCAGATTGAACTTTAGAAGTTTACTTAAACAAGAAGAAAGAATACGAAAAGATAATATAGTTCTAAATTTCAAGCTGACCTATTTACAGGTATGTACGAACAAGCTCAACTCCTTTATTGTTGTACTCAAACATTTTTGGATAGAGGTAAAATATATGTGTCTGGTAAACAAAAAGATGTTGAGTCGTATGAACACCACGACGTCTTGTACGTTAATGTAGATTTTCTTCTACTGTTGAGTCGAAATTATATAGTGTGAATTTCATAATTTTGGTACCTGAAAACAAGCAAGCGAATAGCCAGGACGATAGAAGGAACTGTATAGTTAATCGCTTCCCCACTGCGTAAATAGTGTCTACTGCAAGAGCAACGCGGAAAATATATTCTCAATTTAACGGTTCAAACCGGTTCAGAACCGGTTTGAACCGGTTTTGAATCGTCATTTTTTGCTCCCTCGGAACTGAACCGGAACCGAACCGAAAGCCGTGAGCCCGAAGCGGAACCGAACCGATAAAAATTTCGGTTCGACACCCCCCTGAAAAGGAAACCCTGGCAAAGGTCCGTCGCCCTTATTTCTTTTAGGACTGAATCTTCTCAACGACTAGCTGATCCGTTGTTAACTAGGATCTCCGACGAAATAATCATAGGTTCCTATTTGAGCGTAACGACAGCAACTGAAACGCCCTCTCAATTGACATAAAAGTGATTTGCACTACGCACTACACTCAGGACCGTCTTTTACACTTCATTGAGGAAGCCATGAATTCTTTTGGGTCCATTGCTTTCCATAACGCTTCGGGCATCCCAAAAAGAAACTTATCGAGGTGATTGCTGTGTACCTGCGATCCACATTCGTCACTTGAAATGTAGGCACATCATTGCAAAAAAAGAAGCAAGGGGTTTGCATAGGGTCTTTGATATCGCCCCTGTTCGTCGGGAAATTTTACCTTGTGCACCGCGGCAGACTGCTGCATCAAAGCTTGCACTCCCCGGAAGTCGTCAGTATTTTCCGTTACGTAGATGATCATATAATCTTCCTTGACGTCGACAAAAGCGAAGTTTCTGACCCCGGAGGCCAAAGTTCTGTCCCCTTTCGAAGAGGACATGAATTCGTTGGAGTTCACGCACGAGCTTCCCGCTGAAAGATCCAATAGATTCCCTGGATCTACGAATAGTTTTATTGAGCTTTCACGTGTTCTGGCCGCACAAACCACGAGGAAACAAGCCGATCCTAATAACTTCAACTATGCAAAATCTGAGCTGGCTAAAACGGCCAATCGTCAAACTTTAGCCTTTAAAAGCTAACTTAGCAAATCAAGTGCAAACACATAATCAAAAAAGCTTCTGTGCAACGAATTTGTAGCCCGTAATATGCGTCATCAGCAGGGTATTTCACTTCCTTATTAACGTCAGTGGCGGAGAGCCTTCTCAGTGCACTGAAAAAAATAATAAAGAAAACCGAGAGGCAGGTAAACTAGACCCATTGTTAGTGCCCAGGGACTCAAACCGGAAATAAGTATAGGCTTTAGTTGCGGTTACGGTCACCACTTCTTGTTGATGACTGGTTTTGTTTCGTTTTTTTGCGGTTTTAAATTCTTAACGGCTTTCGTTATCGGTTACATGTCTCTAAACCGTGTTTATTTCGTTTTTTCCAATAATTTGCTTAATTGAAATGCTAGACAGCGGTTTTACATTAAACGGTTTAAAATAGTCCCAGATTTCCAATAACGTGAAATTTAAGAAACTTAGAAACGTCTTAAAACTTCTTATTGGTCAAAACGTGCATGTGTTGCTAGCTCCAACGCTTGTTCATTACATCTACTTAGATTATGTATTTTGATAACGAAGCATAAAGGTTTTTTCTGCTACTCGGTTATCATCACATTCTATATTGTTACGGAATGACAAGTGATAAGGCGGCGAATAACTGAGTAAACTAAACGTTTAATCAGGCGAACTTGGGCCCAAAAATAAAGGAAGGAAACAGAAGACAGCAGCAGAGCGTCGCGGGCGTCCAAGTTGGCGTAAGAGCAGAGTCGAACGCTAAGGCGAGACTGGCTCCTGCTTGCCACGTGGAGCCCCTTTGTACACGCGTGGGCTTCTGGAACACTCAGCGTAGAAGCTTCGGCTTGTAGAACATTGTAATCTCGAATTAGCAACATCGGTTCTCGAATTTAGTAGAACATCCCATTTAGAGTCAACAAAAATGCGTACCCTCGGCTAGGAATCGAATCCTGGCTTTCTGCGTGGAGGATAGCGCGATAACCGTTAGGCCACGGCCGCGCTGCCTACTTGGCCAGTGGCGCGCGCGGCATTACTCCACCCTTAAAAAGTGGATCGCCCCGATGCACCACAAAACAGAACAAAGCAAATAAAAAGAATGACAAACTAAAGAGTCATTTAGAACTTATAAGGTATCTATTTCTATCGATCGTAGTACAGCTTCAGTCGCACAACGTGGACGACATTAGGACGTGGTGGGCGTCGTGATGATGTTCTTGTTCCGCCGGGAATCACCTCGTAGTTTAGCTCCCCGAGGCGACGAAGTACCTTGTGTGGTCCAAAGTACCGTTTCAGCAGTTTCTCACTGAGGCCGCGGCGACGGATGGGCGTCCACACGCACCCCCTGTCTCCGGGCTGGAAGTGGACGTCTCTGCCACGAAGGTTGTAGCGGCCCGCGTCGACGCGTTGCTGGTCTTGAATCAGGAGTCGGGCGAGCTGGCGGACTTCTTCGGCCCGTTGAGAAAACACCTAGGCGTCGTCGCTCTCATTGGCAGATGGCTCATGGGGCAGCATGGCGTCCATGAATGGTCGTTACCTTCCGGCCATGTACCAGCTGGAAAGGTGCGAAGCCAGTGGTCTCTTGAACCGCCGTATTGTAGGCGAACGTCACATAGGGCAACACCTCGTCCCGTGTCTTGTGCTCTACATCGACGTACATAGAGATCATGTCGGCGATTGTCTTGTTGAGTCGCTTCGCCAGTCCCTTGGTCTGCAGGTGGTACGCAGTGGTATGACGATGGCTGGTGTGACTAAGCCGGAGGATTTCTTGGGTCAGCTGTTCCATGAACGATGATCCACGATCTGTGATCAGAACTTCGGGAGCGCCGTGCCGGAGGACGATGGACTGGATGAAAAACTTGGCGACTTCCACAGCAGTCTCTGAAAGACGGGCTTTCGTTTCGGTGTATCACGTGAGATAATATGTGGCGACAATTATCCAGCGGTTTCCGACGTTGACGGCGGAAAAGGGCCAAGTAGATCCATTCCGATCTGCTGTAACGATTCGGGCGGGGAGAAATCGGCTGGAGAAGACCTGCCGGCTTCGTCGGTGGTTTCTTACGTCGCTGGCACTCGTGGCACGATCGGCGTGTACAGGTGGACCTCTTGGGGAGCTTGGGCCAGTGTTCGACTGTAACCGAGGTGTCCGGAAGTCGGGTCGTCGTGACATGCTTGAAAGATCTCCTCTCGAAGGTCGGTCGGGATTACCAGAAGCCACGGCGAATTACTGGTTCCGAAATTTTTCTTGTAAAGTACACACTCTTCGAATAGCGAAGGTAGGCAGGGCTCGTGAAAAGACACGAGTAACTGTACTTCCTCATCCTTCCTAAATGCTCAATCAAAGCGCGGAGCTCCGGATGGTCTCGTTGAAGGCCTGCCATGTCGGCGCTGTCCACGGCACCTAGGAAACACTCGTCGTCATCCACGTCGGTACAGCCTGACGTTTCGACGGCGCTCTGGACAAGCAGTCGGCGTCACTATGTTTCCGTCCTGACTTGTAGACCACGGCCATGTCGAATTCTTGCAGTCGAAAACTCCATTGAGCCAGGCGTCCTGAAGGGTCTTTGAGGTTTGCAAGCAAACAAAGCGAGTGTTGGTCTGTGACCACCCGGAACGGGTTCTTGCATATGTATGGAAGAAACTTTGAAATCGCTCAAACAACCGCGATACATTCTTGTTCTGTCGTGGAGTAGTTTTCTCCGCCTTTGAGAGTGTCCCACTTGCGTAGGCAATGACTCGCTTCGTGCCTTCCTGTAGCTGTACCAATACGAAACTCAGCAGCTATTCCCGTTTCAACAAGCGGAAGTCAGGAACAACAGCGACCAGACACCCGCGGCAGTGAACCTGCTGCACTGCCCGGCGCCAACACCTTCTTCGAGGATGACAACGGAACCCTCGTCACGGCGCCACCATCGGGATCGACTGACGCGTCACCAACACTCTTTATAAGCCACTGGCGGCCCCTGCGTTCCGTCGGTGGGCATGGAAATGCAGCGACGATGCAGACGTATCATACAATCTTCCGCTTTTGGTGCAGATTCTCTCTGTTCTGGTTACGTGGAACGGTTACGCTGGCACCGTGACTCTGCAGCTATTCCCGCTTCAACAACCGCAAGTCAGGAACAACAGTGACCAGACACCCGCGGCCATGAATCTGCTTCGCTGCCCGGCGCCAACACCTCTCTTCGAGGATGAAAACCGAACCCTCGTCACAGCGCAGCAATCGAGATCGACTGACGCGTTACCAGCACTCTTTATAAGCCACTGGCGGCCCCTGCGTTCCGTCAGTGGGCATGGAAATACAGCGACGATGCAGTCGTATCATACACTGTTCCGTCTTTGGTGCAGATTCTGTCTGTCCTGGTTACGTGGAACGGCCAACCCGCTCGCACCGTGACTCGGCAGCGATCGCCGCTTCAACAATCGCAAGTCAGGAACGACAGTGACCAGATACCCGCGGCAATGGATCTGCTTCGCTGCCCGGTGCCAACACCTCTCTTCTAGGATAACTACCGAACCCTCGTCACGGCGCCGCAATCGGGATCGACTGACGCGTTACCAGCACTCTTTATAAGCCACTGGCGGCCCCTGCGTTCCGTCAGTGGGCATGGAAATACAGCGACGATGCAGTCGTATCATACACTGTTCCGTCTTTGGTGCAGATTCTGTCTGTCCTGGTTACGTGGAACGGCCAACCCGCTCGCACCGTGACTCGGCAGCGATCGCCGCTTCAACAATCGCAAGTCAGGAACGACAGTGACCAGATACCCGCGGCAATGGATCTGCTTCGCTGCCCGGTGCCAACACCTCTCTTCTAGGATGAACTACCGAACCCTCGTCACGGCGCCGCAATCGGGATCGACTGACGCGTTACCAGCACTCTTTATAAGCCACTGGCGGCCCCTGCGTTCCGTCAGTGGGCATGGAAATACAGCGACGATGCAGTACGTATCATACACTGTTCCGTCTTTGGTGCAGATCCGGTCTGTCCTGGTTACGTGGAACGGCCAACCCGCTCGCACCGTGACTCGGCAGCTGATCGCCGCTTCAACAATCGCAAGTCAGGAACGACAGTGACCAGATACCCGCGGCAATGGATCTGCTTCGCTGCCCGGTGCCAACACCTCTCTTCTAGGATAACTACCGAACCCTCGTCACGGCGCCGCCAATCGGGATCGACTGACGCGTTACCAGCACTCTTTATAAGCCACTGGCGGCCCCTGCGTTCCGTCAGTGGGCATGGAAATACAGCGACGATGCAGTACGTATCATACGCTGTTCCGTCTTTGGTGCAGATTCTGTCTGTCCTGGTTACGTGGAACGGCCAACCCGCTCGCACCGTGACTCGGCAGCTATTCGCCGCTTCAACAATCGCAAGTCAGGAACGACAGTGACCAGATACCCGCGGCAATGGATCTGCTTCGCTGCCCGGTGCCAACACCTCTCTTCTAGGATAACTACCGAACCCTCGTCACGGCGCCGCAATCGGGATCGACTGACGCGTTACCAGCACTCTTCATAAGCCACTGGCGGCCCCTGCGTTCCGTCAGTGGGCATGGAAATACAGCGACGATGCAGTCGTATCATACACTGTTCCGTCTTTGGTGCAGATTCTGTCTGTCCTGATTACGTGGAACGGCCAACCCGCTCGTCACCGTGACTCGGCAGCGTTATCGCCGCTTCAACAATCGCAAGTCAGGAACGACAGTGACCAGATACCCGCGGCAATGGATCTGCTTCGCTGCCCGGTGCCAACACCTCTCTTCTAGGATAACTACCGAACCCTCGTCACGGCGCCGCAATCGGGATCGACTGACGCGTTACCAGCACTACTTTATAAGCCACTGGCGGCCCCTGCGTTCCGTCAGTGGGCATGGAAATACAGCGACGATGCAGTCGTATCATACACTGTTCCGTCTTTGGTGCAGATTCTGTCTGTCCTGGTTGACGTGGAACGGCCAACCCGCTCGCACCGTGACTCGGCAGCGATCGCCGCTTCAACAATCGCAAGTCAGGAACGACGGTGACCAGATACCCGCGGCAATGGATCTGCTTCGCTGCCCGGTGCCAACACCTCTCTTCTAGGATAACTACCGAACCCTCGTCACGGCGCCGCAATCGGGATCGACTGACGCGTTACCAGCACTCTTTATAAGCCACTGGCGGCCCCTGCGTTCCGTCAGTGGGCATGGCAATACAGCGACGATGCAGTCGTATCATGACACGCTGTTCCGTCTTTACTGCGTGCACGATCGCCCGTCTTCCACAATCACCAGTCAGGAACGCGCTGCAACCGCGGCTGGATCAGCTTCGCTGGCCGGGACAGTCTGCTAGGCTAGCTACCGCTTCGACGACGCGCAAACAGTGGCACGGAACCGCACCTAAGTGAGCCAGGCAGACCCTGACGCTCCTGGCAGTGGCATCTGGCTTCGGTGCCCGATACGCGACATACACCTCTCTGGTGAGACGAGGCCGGTTAGTGGAACAGCGGCGAACCCGTACACCGTGTCGGCAGCGATCGCCGCTACAACTCGAGTCGGGATCGACGGTGACGAACCCACGTGCGATGGACCTGCTTCGCTGCTTCGGTGGGGGAGTATTTCAGGACCAGCTACCGAACCTCGTCGCGTGCCTGATCGTATCGCTGATGCAGTACAGCCATGGCCAAATGTAGCCCCGACGTTGCGGAGCACGATATCAGCGACGATCGGCGTATCGTCAGCTGTTCCGGTCGCAGTGGTTCTGTCTGTCCTGATCACGTGGAACGGCCAACCCGCTCGCACCGTGACTCTGCAGCTATTCCCGCTTCAACAACCGCAAGTCAGGAACAACAGTGACCGGATACCCGGCGGTAATGGATCTGCTTTGCTGCCCGGCGCCAACACCTTCTTCGAGGATGACAACAGAACCCTCGTCACGGCGCCACCATCGGGATCGACTGACGCGTCACCAACACTCTTTATAAGCCACTGGCGGCTCCTGCGTTCTTCAGTGGGCATGGAAATACAGCGACGATGCAGACGTATCATGCACCGTTCCGTCTTTGGTGCAGATTCTGTCTGTCTTGATCACGTGGAACGGCCAACCCGCTAGCACCGTGACTCTGCAGCTATTCCGCTTCAACAACCGCAAGTCAGGAACGACAGTGACCAGACACCCGCGGCAACGGATCTGCTTCGCTGCCCGGCGCGAACGCACTCTCTCCGCGGATGACAACGGAACTCTCATCACGGCGCCACCATCGGGATCGACTGACGCGTCACTCAACACCTTTATAAGCCGCTGGCGGCTCCTGTGTTCCTCAAGTGGGCATGGAAATACAGCGACAATGCAGACGTATCATACACCGTTCCGCTTTTTGGTGCAGATTCTGTCTGTCTTGATCACGTGGAACTGCCAACCTCGCTGGCACCGTGACTCTGCAGCTATTCCCGCTTCAACAACCGCAAGTCAGGAACAACAGTGACCAGACACCTGTGGCAATGGATCTGCTTCGCTGCCCGGCGCCAAAACCTCTCTTCGAGGACATGTTCTAAATCAACAACAATCCCGATTAAAAAAAGAAAATATATATATATATATATATATATATATATATATATATATATATATATATATATATATATATATATATATATATATATATATATATATATATATATATATACTTTAGTTAGTTAGCAACGTTTTTGCTTGTAAGTCGCTATTAGGATTTCGGGACGACTACTATTTCGATGAAATTCCATGTTCGATTATATGTCCTAAATCCCTACGCGTTTCCGGAGTTTTTTTTTTATTATTGCTTTGATCGGGACGACAAACTCAGGCGGGGCAAATTTCCGAGCCCCCCCCTTTTTTTTCCCTAAGACAAACCGGCAAAAAACACAAAGAAGGTCCAGACTCCGAACGCAACACAACGACGCTTCGTTCTGTTACGTTGCGGACCCCCCCACTAACTTTGTGAGTAGCGTTATCCGTAGGGGATAAAACGAGAAAGGGTGAAACCGCTCTTTCTCGTTTTTCGTTCTTCTGTGACAGGCCTTAGTGGCAATTCAGCTAGAAGCATTAATCGGAACATGTAATTATGTTAGTTGCAACTTTTTTTCCATGCGCTTTAACAAAGAACCAGCTTTGACTCAAAGGTATAAGACGCAACACTATCTAAACTTGTAGAATTGATTTTTCATATCTTGGGATATAGTAATAAATATATAGTTCCGTACACCTATTCAGGAAATCAGGTGACCAAGCAACAAACGAAATCCGCGCTCTGGAAAGAAAAAAAGAAAAAAAAAAAAAAAAAGCTGGGACTTAAATGGTTGCTGATTGCATCATGAAATGGTTACCTCATATCTTTTCTCTTCACAAGGAGATCAGACACTTTTTTAGAGGTAGTTTATTTTTCAAAGACTGCTTTGCTGGAATGAAAAGTAGGTTTCTGAGGGGTCACACAGGACGCAACGCTTTCAACATTTTAATTTATCTATTGCATATTTCGCTCTTGTACTGACGATACAACAATCTACATGCAATTTGGAAATCGTAATGCGAAAATCTTGAACACGTGAACAACTGAAAAACCGATCCCAATCTTTTCCGAAGTAAAACTGGGCAGAAATGAGGCGTTCTAGAATCCTGCTCCTAATCGTAATAATAATGTAAACAGCCCTTCGCGACGGCTTGAGGCCTGGGTTAAACCTCACCGCGCCCTTTCTAAACTGCATAAAAAGGGAAAAAAAGCCATTCTCGCCAGTTTTTACGCGTGACGTGTGATGCGGGTTAAAGGAGTCGAACGCTTTTTCAACTTTTTCCTCTGTTTAGCTTTTCCTCCTCAACTCATAAATCGCATTCTACCAAACAGTTCAAGAAGACAAAAAGTGGGAGAACCTCACTCGGAATCTCGTTTGTCTAATCCGGCACATCCATTCTCCCCAGGTGATTAGCCGCTCAAAAATCCGTAATAAAAGGCTTCCACCCCGTTCACACCAAAGCTGACAGTGCTATGAAGCTACGTACCCTGGGCAAGTCACCTTTTGCCATGCGGATCACGCCAGCTCTTTACGCATACCCATGCAGCAGGTCAGATGGTGGTGGCGAGGTATTGACGGTCCGGTAAGCGCGTGAAGCCTCCACCACAATTTCAGCGAAAGTAGCGACGGTGAGGTCCGGTGTCGTGACGTCGGCGGCCCGGTGAAGGCCTGTCCAAACAGGCTACTACAACCACACGACCCCAAAGTCGTCAAAATGAACCGTCCGGGCAGTCGTCGGTCGAATGTCTGTTTGGACACCGGCCGAGCCAAATTCACGACTTGCCTGCTCTTCCACTTGTCGTTGACGTCGGCGCTCGTCAGACGACGTCACACGCCACCTGCCAATGGTATGCCTGATGCCTGTTCATCTCCTGCGGATCACAAAGTCGCCAATCTTAAGGCCGCCGTCACCTTCACAGGAAGGCTAAAGAGGTCCGGCTGATGACGGAGATTCCTTCGCCCATGTTTCGGGCCGCCTTGGTCACACAAACCACGTTCAGAGCTCGAAAAATTAATAAAGTGCAGTGCGTGTGCGAGACTTTATACAGAAACACTGAGAACTTAAGAATATAGCATTATTTTATTAAATTTCAAACCAACCACGTTTGTTTGTTCATACGATAATGTTAGGAACAAGAGCCGGAACCGATCCAACCCACAGACCGTTGACGACGATACACGACCTTGGCAATGACGCGGCTCACCTGGCTTACCGCACCGCCGAGTCTTCATTTTTCGACCCCAAAGCGGCGGAGGCCTTGAACGATTGACGGACAGCCAAGAGAGGTGAGCGGTTTCCGGACCCACGTGATGAGCAGAGCGTCGCCGTGAGGAAGCAGGATTTAGTGACGCTCGGCAGCTTTGACGGGAGTGAAGCTTCCACGGGCGAAGCGGTCAGCGGCGCGCAGCAACCACCGCAGGAGTCGCACGTAGCGTCCTGTTTGGACACCCCTCGACGCGCTAAAAAACCACGCGCTGCGGGTCCGGTGATGTATCACAGAGAAAAGGCAAGCTTACGAAGCAGTGGCGCTACAGAACGCCGTTAAATTTTCACCGAAAGTCATGTTTTTGACTTTCATTTTTTTCGGGTCTACCGAACGATAAATACAGGCCACCAATATAAATTGGTATATTGCAGTCCAAAATTCGTTTCTGCGGTCTCATGGGGGAGTAATACGTAACCGAAACGAAGTA
>JAZHYW010015397.1:0-49972 GCA_037355805.1 Ixodes ricinus
GGCTCATGTTATAGTATGGCACTCGCTCTTGGCGCTGCTCAGTGGTTTGGCTGGATGGAGGCAGTGAGCAAGGCTGCAGGAGCGGAGAGCGCGCAAGGCGGCGGCAGCGCGCGCTCTGCGGCATGAAGTCCAGCCGTGCGAGAGCGAGAGGCCGAGGCATGTCGTCGGAGCTGCGCGTCGACGCCGCCAAGATCCGGCCGTGCGAGAGCGGGGTGCCGAACTCGCGTCGTACAGCACACGCTGGGACAGAAACTTGATTTGTATACACACACACACAGTGTTTCTCACGTCTTTACATGGCGATGAGTGGGCAGAATTAACGGAAGAATCGCTTGGTTTGCCGACGATTCACTCCGGAGGCTCAGCCCACTCATCATCATTCACCACGTGGATATGCTGCTGGCGTTGTTTTGGAGTCGAGCGGCGCGTTTCTCCCGGGACCAGCTCTTGGTATTGACAGTGCTGCGACGGAATTGTATTGGCAGGCAATACTTTCCGAAAGAGCGTGTGCGAGTGGTAGCAGCGTGTACTATAAAGAACCTATATGATAAGACGGGTTGTTAACTGCAGCGTCCAGGCTCAGCCATGCCTGCTCTTGCCGCACGAAGCGGACCCGGATTCAATTCGTAAGAGCAGCTAGCGATCTCTTTCAATGTTTTCACAACGTCGACGATGGGCGCCCTGAACGCCAGCTACAACATTAACAGCTACAACATCAACAGTAACAACAACAACGAACGTCATTTCTTTGTCATACAACTTTGCAAAGGAGAGACTGAAAAGCAAAAGCATTCTTTTTTATTCTTTGATTTCCACTCGTCGACGAAGGTGCTTCTTAGTTTTTGGCTTTGCGTTCGAGATACTCTTGGGACCCACTAGTGCCAGCAAGCCTGTGGAAAGTGAAATATATCTCCGTACCCAATATCGTCGCACGGCCCCTTTAAACACTAAACTGGTTTTTCTTTCATTTTTCCCTACCACATTTTATTTTGTGCCTCTTAGGCCTCATTCACATAGCCGTCGCCTCTCCCGTCCCGTCACCGTCACGGGAGCACGCCGGGACGGGGACGCGACGGCAGGGTGTCCGAACAGGCCGCGCAAGCAAAGCGACGGAGGCCGCGACGGCAGGATTGGATTGGATCGGATTGCTTATTCATTCAACTTAAATTACAAAATAAAGAGATAATTGTGCCTGAACAGTAGTGCGCACGTTTCTTTTTTTGTAAATTAAGGATTTGCGTCTGCTACCAGCAATTCCCGGCGAAAAGGAACAAGAAAAACAACGCAACAAGCGTTGGCTCACTGTTGGCAACCGAACGATGAAAAATCTTCCAAACTTAGCGAAACTTTTCTATTTTGTGATTGGTCGGTTTTCGATGGGGGCGGGACTCCGTCATCCGCCGGGACGCCGGGACGCCGGTGCCGTAGAGCAGCTCCCTACGTCGCCCGGCACCCGACGGGGCTCAGCTTTCCGTCGAAAACCGGGCCGAAAATCCTCTCCCCTGACGGGAACGCCCCTCGCGACGGTGACGGGATGGGAGAAACGACGGCTGTGTGAATGAGGCCTTACACTCCCTTTGCACGCAATGTGCAAAGTGAAATATGTTAAACAAATCTGTCGAAAAAAGGTTTTTGCACTCTAAAACGGAAGTTCACTCGAATGCCAGAAAAACTTGAAACATATGTCGCAAACACGATAATTATCAAAATTCTTCAAAATTAGTGCAAACTAAAAGGGAAAGTAAAGTTTTCACTCTCAAAGAAATAAATCTGTTTAATGGCCCAAAGTCGATTGTTGTGTTCTACCGAAAATTTCCGAGCATCCGCTCATTTCCCAAAAGTGTCCCCCCCCCCCTTCTTCTTCTGAATTATGTACCACTCGGAGAGTGCACACAAGGGACTTATATTAGATATTGTTAACTTGAGGAGCACCCATTCCCCACTTTTACAATATAATTTCCTATATCTTGAAGTACGATTTCTGGGATTTTACACGTATCTGTTGTCTTTAATTAGAAGAAATTCGTAACTAAGTTTGCCACCCAATTTGCATGGCTCGGCAATTCTACGTGAAGAGAACGGGAGCAAAAGAGATGGCAAAGGAGGAGCAAGGGTTATGCGGCACCATTGAGGCACAACTGCTGAAGCTTGTAGTGTTCGTCAACAAGAAAAGCCCAGGTGTAGGCAGAAGGCACTGGTAGTAGTAGAGGGCCTGTGAATCAGGGAACACAAGTAGAGAACATCGCTCAGCAAAAGTTGCACGTGATTAGTTTTTTGTGGACAACATACAGAGCAGCACACAGACATCTGATACCACTATTTACAAACGTCGTATCACACACAAAGTATCAAGAAAAAGGAAAGGAAGTCATTAAAAAGTATAGTCCATTGAAGAATGCGTGTGTTTTAGAAATAGTTCCAATGCATTCATAGTGAGTGCTTTCATGGCCTCGTATGCTCCACGTACCCAGGATATTTTCTAGGATGAAGGTTCTTTGTGAAGTTCTGAATAGCATCCTTCAATGTATATCTAGAATCGTTAAAACCGTGACAGTCATAAAATATGTGGTCCTTGTCTTCCGCTAAGCCACAATGCTGACTGCTGGAACTGGCAATATGTCCAAACATGTGCCTTTATACATTAATATAGGCGGCATTCAAGTGCGAGCGATGCAAAGTTGTTTCAAAGTTTGGTGGTAGATTATTTGGAAGCGTAATATTCACCTGAGAAGAGATCGCATACACTGGTTTCCAGTGGTGCTCTGGTGAAAGCTACAACTCTTGAAACTTATTTTCCAAAAAGTTGAATAGGCGATCTATAGTCGGTGACAGGCTAAGTGCGCAGGGGAAGCTCCTCCTATTTCTTTTCACTTTAACAGAACGAACGCTGGAGAGGAGGCCACCTCATTTCCAGTGTTTCCTTTCAGCTGAAGTTGAAGGAGGTGGAGGAGCTTGCACTACCCTCTTCACCTGTCAGCGACTATAGATTAGAAGGGTGGTGAGCTGGGCTAGTTGGTACTGGTTACACATAATTAAAACCAGCGAACGACGTTAGGAAACTGTTGAATAAAACAGAAGACAGGAAGGACGCTGAAACTCACAACTCAATGTATCTTCCTAAAAAGAAGAAGAAAAAAATGACAGGATATACAGGCTCGCGTCGATGGCTAAGCAAACTCCGGTTAGCGCGAGGCGCATACACGGCTGCACCGGATGGACGCAAATATGGATTGATGTGTACTCATTCGAACGCCCTTTTGATGTCAAATCATATGGCCCAAGGTCGTTTTCTTCTGTAATAACATGTTAAACTGTGCTAACGGTGTCAATCACACTGTCAGTGGTCAATCGTCCAATTCGACAGCCCGACAAATTCTTGTGGATAAAACTCTGCTTTCTAGAGATGCAATGTTATCCTCTATAAAATTATACGTTACCATAATTTTGTATGCACAAATTGTCAAGACAATATGTCGGAAAGATCCCAGATCAAGTGGCGAGCGACCAGGTTTTAAAATTGGGGTTACCTTGACATGACGTCGACTCACGCGGAAGCACGCCATTGTTGAATGCGTTCTTATAGGGAGTATTCACTGGCAGTGCCATAGCTGTGTGCGCGAATTCTGCGAGCGCGTGCTGTAGGCCAGCCTCCACAGCTCTTTTGCAACGTGCATTCCGCACCATCAAGAGTGCCGGTCTTAGCAGCCTATTGATGTGAGCTCGTTCTGAGCATGCGCTTTAAAGAGCACTCACAAATATGGCGTCCAAAGAATACTTCCATAGAGAGTATTAACTGGACGGCATATTTGTGGGTGCTAGCTTAGATCGCATGCTGAGAAGGAGCTCACATTAATAGGTTGCTAAGACCGGCAATGTTGATTGTGTAGACTGCACGTTGCAAAAGAATTATGGAAGCTCGCCATCAGCACGCGCTCAGCAGTCGCGCACATAGCTATGACTGCCAGTGAATACTCCATGTCGTGTTCTGGAAGTCCGAGTCTGGAGTGTTCGCTGAAAAGGAAGCTGAAACACTTCTTTAAGAAATTAGATAGAGGTTGATTCTACCGTAGTTTTATCAAATACGATATACCTACGCCAGCACTAGAAACTCCTCCGAAAACCTATGGGAGCGGCGGAAAACGTGAAAGTGGCGTCTCTAGCGGACTCGGAGTCTACGGAAGCACACGACGCAATGGGAAAGTATAGGCTCCGCGACGTCCTCGAGCGTTGCGAGCCCTGTTTCGCCACCCCAACAACGTGATACAATTCATTACGGTCAGTCCGCTTTCAGAGCGGAATCTACAGATCGCAACTGCAACGGCAATCAAATAGAAAAGCGCGCAGAAACAAAGATGGAGCATTTTATTTAGCGATCTCAAACACCACTCAGGGGATCACATGCGTTTCAAGCGCAACTGGGAAGCGGAAAAAACGTTTAGCTACTTGAACTGCGTCATAAGGGGTTACTGTTGACCCGTTACAAACTGCGTTGTCACAATATCTTACCTGAATCGGTGATTATTTAAACGGGCGCAAAAGACATGATAGGGTTACCAAAGCAACCGCATCAGCCTCTGCAGCACAGACAAATACAAGAAGTAACGAGGAAAATGACCGTGCAAACACTGTCCGAACTGCGCCGAAACGATTGGGTCCTCGTCCAAGAACTAAATGGTGGTGGTCGCCGTCGGTGTTGAGTCCACAACAAACAAAGCGGAGGCAACACTAAGAAACTCATTTAAAAAAATAGCTTCACTATTTTTTCAGCTCTACGTTACACGTTTTTTTATTTGATTTCGAGACGTTGGTAACACCTAAAAACAAAACAGAGGAAAAAATATCCTTGTCCATTTCACACTGCCTGGTAAATAAGAGTCGTACGCTGCAATCTGCTACGTGCTAGCAGGGTGTGACATCTCTTGCTTTCGCATTTCATTTCCAGTGATTTTTGCAGGTTGTTTGTTTTCTAGCTTTGACAAAGCTGTTCAAAATTACCTTCAAGTACTAGTTGACGTGCATGACCAGGCAACCCTTGCACACAGTGCCTTTGTTTGGAGTGTCGATTAGAGGCCTCAAGTGCGCCTTCAACTGAACTCTGGGTTGGTGCAATATATCAGTGAAATATCTGTCGAAAGCATGGCTGATGTTACCGGCTAGGTGACGAGCTAAGGCGTAAGGTGGTGTCATTTTCGCATACGAGCATTTCTTGTTCTTCAACAATATGTATTTTGATGTGTTCCGTGTTTCTGATTGCAGTTGAACTTAGTAAGCATGATGACAGACCTGGCTGGCTGCCCACCCGGCTACATAGGACAGGGTTTCAGCTGTGACATCTGGTCTGTCGTCCGTAAAGTTCTCCGCGATCTCCGTGGTGTTGTCATAATCGTCCGTCCAGGCGTCAGTGGCGATTTTGAAGCTAGACTTGGACAGCTCTTGCAGTTTAATTTTGGAATAACCTAATTACTCACGTTTGTCCGGTCTTCCGGAAACCGTAGAAAGATTTTCCATCACATCGCAAAAACTTGTTCTTGCTGTGGTAAGCGGCACATGGCATGCCTGCCATCTCGAGTATGCGCTGGTGTATGCCCGAAGGCGGCTGGTTGATCAACAAACGATGATTCATAGCAGACGTGCCGACGTACTCAAGTAAACTCCAAATAGGAATGTATAACGAGCTTACACTTTTTATATATTTATTAAGTATCAGAACACACGCATGGAGATATCGGATTAGAAACTCAATCAAAGGCAAAAATACGAGGTTAACGCAGACAACAATGGAAAGAAGAAAGAAAATAACAACAAAGCTGCAGATGGCCCTCAAGGTGTACGGGCATAAAGTGGCAGTCGAATCGGAGGTATTAAGCGCTGATGCGAAAGAAAAAAAAAGCTAAACTTAAGCAAAAAAGGCAAAGCGAAATACGCGACGGTAGGAACGTCAAGTAAACAAAAAGAAATAATAAAGATGAACAAAAAAAATCTTAACAAAGAACGACATAAAAGCAGGAGGAATTTTTTGCTTTCAGGTACATCTTCAAAGAAACCAAACGTGAGATTCAGCTTCACGGGATAAAGCCAAATACCATGTAAGCCAATACTGCGCAACTCCGGCGGAGCGCGGGCGAAAGTGATCGCAGCGCCCCTGGCGAGCTCGGAGTCTCCGCTAGCAAGCGAAGTCTCCACAGCGCATTGGTTTTGCCTATATTTGTCTGATGTGACCGATGAAACAAAATTGTAGCGGGTATTCGCTGCTTTGAGTGTTAACAAGATAGGTGCCACCTTATGAAATGAAAACCGCTAGCTGCCAGGGGAGATTTTATGCCAGTTGGTACCTGTCTTTTACCAGGTACAGCTTGAAGACGGACGTGTGTGGCGGTGTTACATCGATCATATCAGAAGTAGGAAAATGCGATATGCCAAACCCTACTCGGAGGGGCAGCTGCGACATGCCAGACATCGGAACTACTGGCCCTGACGTCAGGCCGGACGTCACGTCGAGTACGGAAGAGTCCCTCAGGTTAACCTATCACCACCGCATCCTCAGTCTTCAAATCAAACTCCAGGCTTTTCTACATTAGGACGCCCACAGCGTGAGCAGCGTCGTCCTCGGTACTTGCAGGACTACGTTTAGGGGGACGCTGTTGTGTACTGCAAGTGCACCTTGAGAGCGCGCCGCGCGCGAGCGTGGGTACAACGAAGCTGCGCGTGCCAACGCGAGACACGGCCACTACTACGCCGAGCCTTCTCGAACAGGACATGTTTGTACATATCTGAGTTTTTAAATCGGGGCACATCGCACTAAGCCCACCAAGGTGTCCCGTCTCGCTCGGTATTTAACAATTACCTATGATTCAGACGTTCTTATGAGGAACTGCGATGCCTAACTGTCTCAGAGCGCGGCCGAGTGCCTCGCTCGTGCCATAGAGGTAGGGGACGCACGTGCGGTTGGAGGGAGTTTCGTTCTTGGCTTTCAGGAGGGTGAGGTAGCTTCTGTGTATCTCCTTGATAAATCTTGTTTGTTGTTTTTTAGGACATTTCGTTTCATAAAATCAACTTCCATTTAAGAGACTTCTTTCTTTGAGCAGACCGTGAGCGCGCGGCGAAAAAGCGCCCACACCACAGAGGATTTGTGAGCTGTAGGGTGATCTGACGCGAAGTTCAGTTAGCGACCGGTGTGCGTTTCTTTCCTGTAAACTTGGACGGTTAAATGGTTTCATGTTTTTTCCATGGACCCATCCAGAAATGGAAGGCAACCGTTAGACTCACGTTCGACTGTGAATTGAATGTCTGGTTTAATGCAATTAAGGTGTTTGTGAAGGCGGTCGACTTCGCTGGTCTTGACAACACAGAAACAATCCTCCATGTAACGTAGAAACAAAGTGAAACTCTCTGGAGGAAAGACCTTGACCTTTTATTTTTACGGAGGCAACTTGAACATCCTGTGCCTGACGTTTTTCCGGCCATCGACGAATTTGCCAAGTCTGCTGCTAACTCGGCCACCATGAGGAAAGGACTGAAACATGAGAAGACGCTTGCCTCTTTATAAGGTCGAACTATCATCCCTTAAATTTCTAACAAGGATTTCGTCAAAAACTTTTCTACGAAAGTACTGTATGCGTCTTGTGCTTGTTCGACTAAAATATCTAATTTATTTTACTGATCGTTACATGGCCAAATTTAGAATAACGACGAAGGCGCGATGTTGGTCTCTGTCCCGGCTGCTGGTTCCAAGTCGTCTCCGTGCAGTCTTCTTGTGCAGCCTTGCGTCGTATTCTCTTATACCCTCGTGCGTAGGGTTACCTCGTGGTGGCGTTAACTGGGCGAAATCGCGAGGCAATACGGTAACCAGACGAGACGGCAGTATCCGCGCTGCGATAGCGAGTTGAGCCATGTTATGCAATCTGGATATTGCGCGGAACTCATGCAAGCGTGCGGCAAGTTCCGCCGACGACGCGGCACCTGAATCGGGTATCGTAATCCGATGCTCTCAGGAGCCGTCCGAGTTGAGCGGAGAAATGTTCTCTCGGGAGCCGCTGTGTGTCGGTGCGTGCGACGAAAGTACTCTCTCCAACCGAGACACTCGTTTTGGCGAAATGAAGAAACATTGAGTTCCCAACTGTACATACTCTTCTCGCACTGAGGGTAGCTTCCGTTATAAAGGGTTTACACAAGCAAGACCCTTGCATCCACGAAGAAGATCGCTTGAAAGCCATTGGCGTACTTTCAAAGGTAAACCAAAGGAGGCATTTAAACTGTAGTACAAAAGAAAGGTCCGCCGTCAGGCAGCTAAAGGGAGACAACAGAATAGTAATTCTCACCGTTGACAAAGGCAAGACCACAGTCTTGTTGAAGCGCGCGGACTACGACAAGAAGGAGTACTAATTTCTGAACACGAAGGCGTATACGAAGCTACCAGAGGGCCCAATATCAAAAATACAAGAAGTCTTAAACAAAGTGTAATGTAGTGAGTACAGGAGAAGTTGTTTAGTGTTTTCATGTAAAGTGACGCAGTGACACAGACGTTTATGTTCTACTGTTTTCATTTTTATATTATTGCGTGTCGAGCTGGCGTGACAATGCAAGTGTATCTACAGACGGTTTGAATAAACCATTTTAAGCAGTCGTCGCACTGACTCCGACTAAGATAGCACAACTGGCGATGAGGTGGACACACCCAAGCGGCGTCAGCTATCGCGAAAGCTGAGGATGGCGGTGGTTTGTACCAGCGAGTATCGCCTCTCTGCCAACGCTTCTGGGTCAAGTATATAGGACAACTTAAACATGCTGCGCAGCCCACAGTCTGACAACAGCTGAACAGAAAAGTGGAGTCCTGCTAAGCTGCCCCGGAGGAGAAACATGCTCCCTGACCGTCACCGCTGTGAAGCCGGCGAGACCAACAACTGCGGTCTATGCCTGTGATAGCGAAAGCAGTCAAGGCTCGCATGCACCCAAGACCATCGGAACTCTACGCCAGGATTATGTTCTGGAAGCGCGACCAGAGCGCCGACGAGACTACCTGCAGACCACGTGGCAGCGCTGGGAAAACTGGCGGAGGTCTGCGTATTCGGCGACAAACTACTTCCACTCGACATCATGATGCAAAGCAGGTTTGTGAGCTGCATCGCAAGCGAGAGGGTGCAACAACGTCTTTGCGGAGCACAATCTGACGTTCGACTTAGCCAACGACATATTGTCACGAATGAAGGTGACGAGAAGACGAACTGTGAACTGAAAATAAAGGTTAAATTGGCGAACTTGCGCCAAACGAAAATTAAAGAACGAGTGTCGAGGCAGCAGAAAAGCGGGCGCTGATTCGGCGGTGTAACGGCGAGCGAGAGCGAGACTGACTCGACAAGGTCGTGGACCGCTCTTTATCCAAAGTGTGTCGGCATCCGGAATGCTCGGCAAAGAAGCTTCGAGCGTCGCGGGTGGAGGTGCGGGGTACGCATGTTCGTGCAGCATACCCTCCACGGGCTCGCAGCGCAAGCCGGACCTTGAGCCCACGAGAGAGACCAGCGGAGGAACCCGATATCCGAGCAAGCCGCCGTAACCAGCACGAGTCTCCAGAGTTCAGACTAACTTACGGACCCTCATCGAATGAAGTCGACGAAGCCGACGATGAGCAGTTAATCGTCGCAGACTCCCGCCGCTGCTTCTCCCGTCGTATATTTCCCCGTCGCCCCTCGGAACCTCTACTTCTCGCTAGGCAAAGGCACCGATAGGCACTGGTTCGAGAACCACGAGGCTTCGCTCACTTCGTGGGACATCTGCGCAACCGAGTTGAAGCGGACCTTCTTGAACCAATACCGGCGACAGAAGGCGGAGGACCTGCTCCAGATACGGACTGAAGCGCCCAACGAGCGTAACCAGCATTTTTGAAGACGTGCTGCGACTGTATACACGCGCCGACCCACAAGCAACCGAGGAGAAGAAGTTGCGCTTCCTCATGAGTGGCGTCAAGAGCGAAACCTTCGGTGGCCTTGTCTGTAGCTCCCCGACGACGGTTGACGGCTTCCTTGCCAAGGCGACAAACATCGAGCGAGCGCTGTCGGTCAGAGCTGTCCATTATCAACGACTCGCCGGTGTGTAAACGATTTCGGCTGTTCCAACACCTTGCTCCAATGTCGATTATGTCGGAATCGACATCTGCCACAGATTATCCGCGACGTCGTCCGGAACGAGCTCAAGAAGCTCCTGCCGGCTCCCAACCACCCTGCCTCGATCTCGGTTGCCGAGGTGGTTCGAGAGGAAGTACAGCGAGGTTTCCAGCCGGAGGCTCCCGTCGATGTGCCAGCCCCCGAGGAACCGACGGTGACCTATGCCGCCATGGCAAGACGACCGCCGCAAGCTCCTCGCCAAGCTACGGCGCCACCACGACGTGAACCTCCAGCGCCGCAGTACTCCCGACGTCGCGAAGAACGGCAGTATGTGCGCCCTGAAATACCAGCACCCAGGAAGACCGACGTGTGGAGGACGGCCGACTGAACCCCGCTCTGCTACCACTGCGGGTAAGCCGACCACATCTACAGCCGTTTCCCGTACCGGCAGCTGGGGCTCCGCGACTTCCACCCTGACGACCCCTGCAAACGCTACGGTGAGCGACCTCGGGAGATCGACGACTCCTTACGACGTCAACCCTCTCCGATGCCTGCGCCTCAATGCAGGGCCCGGTCGCCCTCACCACGACGTAAAGCTTCGCCGATGCATAGGCCCCGACGTAAGAGCCTGTCGCCCCTCGAGCCTCGAGGGAGAAACTAAGCGCGGACACCCCTGGAGGTGGTGTTGCCGTGGACGATTGCCGGAAACATCCTCCAAGAACGTCGGACGGCCCCCACTCTAGCGACGACAAGCATCGGAACGAGGATTCTGCAAGGGTGCCCAACCACCTCAATGTTGTCATCGAGGGCCATGAGGCGTCGGCACTAGTGGACACCAGAGCAGACTACTCCGTTTTGGGTGGGAAGCTCTCTTGCCGACTAGGGAAAGTCATGATGCTGTGGGACGGCCCACAAACACGCACCGCCGGACGACACCTCATCCCGCCTGTTGGGACGTGCACTGCTCGCGTCGAAATTCACGGCGAGACCTGTCCAGTCAAGTTCGTCGTCCCTCAGCACCGCGCGAAAGACGTCATCCTTGGCACGGACTCCCTCTATGAGTACGGCGCCGTGATCGACCTTGCAGCAAACACGCTGGCGCTGCGAAAGCCCGTCCTACCTCAGCAGGGATCCAAATCAACGCCAGCCGCCATCCGAGTCATTGCGGACCAGTTGAACCTGCCGCCGCGGTCGAGTGTCCTTGTGCCCGTCGTGATCGATGCAGTTGCCCGCAGGAAAGTACTTCTGGAAGGCGACGTCCAACTGCTCCCCGGGTGAGGAATAGGCGTCGCAAGGGGCGTAACGGAGCTGCAAGATGAACGTACTGTGGTCCTCATGAAGAACTTCCGACAGGAGGCGCAGCACCTCACGAAAGGTGCCACTGTAGGACACGTCGAGGAACTCGGGGCCGACGCCGAAAACGCCGTGATCTCCGACGAGCCCTCGCCTTGTCAGCTGTACAGTACACCGCCGCCGCAGCTCGACGTTAACCTCAAGCTTAGTGCTACGGAACGACGAAAGCTCGGAGACCTCCTCTCCAAATTCAGCGACTGCTTTGCGATGAAGTCGAAAGTGCTCCAGACAACAGTTCCGAAACATTAGCATTGTCACCAACGAGGGTGCGCTCAATGTGCATCAGCCGCCATACCGGATCTCTCAAAGGAAAAAGAGGCCATTTATAAACAAGTACAAGAGGTGCTCAACGACGACATCATTCGGCCTTCGAGCAGCTCGTGGGCCTCTCCAGTCGCACTGGTGAAGAAGAAGGACGGAACGCGTCGATTCTATGTAGACTACCGGCGGCCGACGCGGTCACAAAGAAAGACGTGTACCCGCTCCCCCGCATTGACGACACGCTGAACCGGCTGCGCCACTGCCTATCCTTTTCGTCGATAGACCTTAAGATCGGCTACTGGCAGGTCGAAGTCGACGAACGGGACCGAGAAAAGACTTCCTTCGTCACTCCCGTTGAACTGTACGAGTTCAAGGTGATGCCCTTGGTCCCTGCTCGGCGCTGGCAACTTCCCAGCGTGCCATGAAAACCGTACTGCCAGGCCTCAAACGACAGAGCTGTCCCGTTTACCTCGACGACGTCGTGGTTTTCTCGGCCAACTTCGATGAGCACCTGCGACGCGTTCGGTCTCTTCTTGAGGTAATCAGGACCGCAGGACTCACCCTCAAGCCGGCGAAGTGCCGGTTCGCCTACGGCGAGCTGAAGGTCCTAGGTCACGTTGTGAGCAACGAAGGTGTTCGTCCTCACCCTTGAGAAGACTCGCGCCGTAGCCGAATTTCCACCACCCACCGACTAGAAAGCAATCCGAAGATTCCTGGGACTTTGCGTGTCCCACCGGCGATTCCTTCTGGATTTCGCCAAGCTTTCTGCGACGCTCACGCACCTCACGAAAGACGCAATGAACTTGGATTGTGGTGGAGAAGAACAACAGGCATTCGACGAGCTAAAACGACGGCTCGAGTCACCCCCGATTCTCGGCCACTTCGACCAATCAGCCTTAAAGGAGCGGTGCAACGATATTCAATTAGAATGTTTTCCACTTTACACGAGCTTACAGGCACCAGTGGGACTCATGGATACTCGCACGGAATGCCGCACTGGCCAAGAAACTCTTTTGTTGCGGTGTAATTTCAAGGACGAAAGCGATCATTTTCATTCAATCTCTCCCTTTGCAAAATTTGATGACGTAACGTGGGGATCGCAGTACACCCCACTGGCGATATTTGAATGCGGTTCATAGATTGGACCCGAGCACAGCGTGAAAACTCGATTTGGGCTCGTGATAATTAATAGCTCGAGAAGCATTCGGGTAGTGGCCCGCGTCCAATCGCTGCAACGACGACAATAGCCGAGCCATAACAATGTAGGGAACTCAGCCCGTGTCCTGTGCCTTGCCAACACCAGCGCGTGAGCTACGATCAACATCGGCGGCATATAATCGGCTCCAGATCCACGTGGCCGCTTGTTCTGGCTGCGAGTTGAGGGGGTGAACGCTGCTCGTTTTCTTTAATTCTTTTTCTGGGTCTTCATTGCGTGGGGTGAAAAACGAACGCGTGTTTCATAGGTCATAAACGTCAGGGATCCGTTCTAAGTGGCATTTGAACAAAGTACAAAAACTGTTGCATCGCCCCTTTAACGGAAGTTTACACGGTCGCCAGCAATTCAGTACTCGGAGCGGTACTGGGCCAACGACAAGAGGGTGCAGAGAGCGGTATCGCATACGCTAGTCAGACGCTGTCGAACGCGGAACGCATTAACTCGACAACCGCGAAGGAATGTCTGGCCGTCGTCTGTGCTGGTTAGCGAGTCTGAAAGACCCATCGGGACGCCTTGCTCTATAGAGCCTACGACTGCCAGAGTACGACGTGAAAGTGGTCTACAAGTCAGGCTGATAACACAGCGCAACCGACTGCCTGTCCAGAGCCCCAGTCGAATCATCTTGCGGCTGTGCCATAGACGACGACGACGACGATCACTTTCTTGGGGCGGTGAGCATTCACGGTGTGGCAGTGCTCCAGCGGGACGATCTTGAGCTGCGTGCACTGATCGACCACTTGGAGAAACGGGGAAGTACGATTCCCCGAACCTTCTCCTGTTCCCGGCCAAGATTCGCCGTGCGGAGAGAAATTCTCTACACAGAAAACTTCGGGGACAGCAACTCGACGTGGCTCCTGGTGATTCCTACTATTCATCGAGAAGAGGTCTTCCAAGCCTGCCACGACAACTCGACATCTGGTCACCTTTGCTATAACAGGACTCTTGTACGAATCCGAGAAAAATACAACTGGCCGAAGCTCCCGAAGACTGTTCACCTCTACGTCCGTTCGTGCCGCGAATGCGGCCCGAACGGACGTAGAGGTGGGTAGTCTAATTAATCTGCTGGAGCGGATGCACCCTTCGATCAGATTGGAATGGATCTCCTTGGAGCTTTCCCGCCTTCGACGCAGGGAAACCGTTGGATAATCGTGGCAACTAATTACCTGACCAGGTACGCCGAGACAAAAGCACTCCAGTCGGGAACTGCCGTGGAAGTAGCCAGATCTTCGTTGAGTCTATCGTCCTCCGACACGCGCTCTCTAAGTCCTGATTATGAACCGAGGCTCATAGTTCAGGACTATTATCTACCATCTTAACAACGTCCTTTTGGCCCCTGTTTTTTCTTATAAATATTTGGGCGTTCACATTACATGTAACCTCTCATGGAAACTGCTTGTTGAATATGTCATCAATACCGCGAACCGCATGCTAGGTTACCTCAAAAGAAAATTTGCTCTCGCACCGTCAGCCTTAAAAGTAACAATGTATAAATCTCTCGTTCGCTCCAAATTAGAGTATGCTTCTTCTATATGGGCTCCCAGTCAGTCTAATCTAATTAATGTTCTGGAAGCGGTCCGAAACCGTTCTGTCCGTTTTATTTTAGGTAACTATCACCGCACTCCCAGTGTAAGCTCCGTGAAAATCACCTTGTCCCTGCCTAACCTCTCTCTCCGAGGTAAAGTTGCTCGCTTGTGTCTTTTTCACAAGATCTATCATGCTAACCCGTACTTAAAGCAACGTCTTTTCATCCCACCGTTCTACAATTCACCTCGCATCGATCATCACCTCAAATTTGGAATTTGTAAATGTAATACCAACGCATTTCAACTATCATTCGTCCCTAAAACTTCTGCGGAATGGAATCACCTTCCGACTTCCGTAATTTAAATGATTGATACCCAAATGTTTAAAAATGCTATAAACACACTTTACTGTTCCGAGCCGCCATGATACCTTATGTACTCTGCCCTTTTGTTTCTTTTGTGTGTTATTTTGTTACTCCCACTCCCCTCTTTAATGCCGATTGGCCTTGAGGGTTATATAAATAAATAAAATAAATTGACACAAGAGATACCCGCACCTCCACCAGAAATGTCATGATTGAAGGTGACGAGAAGACGACCTGTGAACTGAAAATAAATGTTCTATGGGCGAGCCTGTGCCAAATGAAAAATAAAGAACGAGCGTCAAGCCAGCAGAAAAGTGAGCGGCGATTCGGCAGCGTAACAGCGAGCGAGAGCGAGACTGACACGACAAGTTCGCGGGTCGCTCCTTAACTTGAGTGTGTCGGCCTATGGAATGTTCGGCAAATAAGCTTCGAGCGTCACGGGATCAGGACTGGAACTGACAGGCACTTACTAGAACAAGACAGAAAGACGAAAGGGTAAAAGTTAACCCCCGAGTGAGAATAAACGGGAATCTTCTAGGATTCCGTGACCGGGCGTTGTTTGCTCTGCCCTCAGCGCGGCAATATCCGTCACTGCGGAGGTGCAATCGCAGCAACAGCGAGGCATAACGCATACGTAAACGGCGACAACAGAGGGAAAACAGTGCCGAAGGGGCAATTCAGGCGAAGACAGCCAAGCTTCACAAGCAAGTAGACAGAGGAAGGTGCTACTGTTGCACCGGTAAACACAACATTTTTATGAGCAAATTCAGAGTCTTTCTGTTACAATTGCCAGAAGAAATGGCATCTAGCAAAGCCGTGCAGGAGTAACAGGCCTATCGTGAAGCATGGAAACGGAGAGAAGAAAAAATAAATAACGTTTACGAAGTAGATGAACTCTGTTCGATCTCCGGGCTAATTGAGGCCTAAGAAACGTTTCTCGTGACAGTGAAAATAGAGTCGAAAGAAGTAACCATTGAAGTAGATTCTGGAGCGGCTCGCTCATTTATAAGTGAAAAAATGTTTCCGCAAATTAACGACGGTTGTGTAAACGTGGAGGAAACATCAACGAGGCTCGTAACTTGGTCGAAAGAAACATTGCCTATTGTTGGCGAGTCGGTGGTAAACGTCATGTTTAAAGGGGCCGTGCAACGATATTCGCTTGGAATGTATTTCCCTTTACACGGGCTTACTGGCACTACTGGGACCCAAGTATACTCGCACGAAACGCCACTGACCAAAAAAAACTCATTTGTTACGGTGTAATTCAAGGATAAAAACGAGCGTTTTCGTTCAATGTTTCCCCAAAACTTCATGACGTAGGTGGGGGTCGCAGCATCCCCCAGTGACGATGTTTCAATATGGCTGACAGATTAGACCTGAGCATTGCGTGCGCACTCGATTTGGGCTCGTGATAATCAATAGCCCGTGGTTAATCGCTGCAATGTTGAGAATAGCCGAACCATAACTATGTCTGGAACTCAGCTCGTGTGCTGTGCTGTGCCGACCCCAGCGCGTGGCTTATCAACATCGGCGGTATATAATCGGCTCCAGATAACGTGGCTGCTTGATCTGGCTTCCAGCTATTTTGCGATTTCTATGGCGTGCGCTCAAAAGCGGACGCGTGTTTCATAAGTTATTAACACCGGGGATTAGTTCTAAGCGGTACTTGCGCAAAGTAGGCAAATTGTAGCATCGATCCTTTAAAGGACGCACGGCTGTTTTGCAACCTTGTCGTGGCAACGCAAGGAAGAAGATGGGACGAAACCGGTTCCGATCCTTTGGCATCGCGCTGAACGGCTTCAAACCCATGAGCATGTATAAAACAGAGCTAACAGCGCTATTTCCCAAGGTTTTTTGCTGCGACCTGTCCGGGTTCAAGGGAGCTCCAATCCACATCGAGCTCAAAGACCTGCAGCCAAAGTTCCTAAAGAGTTGACTGGTGCTATTCACCCTAAGAGGGGACGTGGCCAAGGAGTTGGACCGCCTGATAAAGCAAGGTGTTCTGGAGCGTATTCAGTACTCCTCTTGCGCCACCCCCCGGGCCTTGATCAGAAAGAAAAACGGGACAATAATCCTGTGAGGTGATTATCGTAGCACGGTTAACAAGGCTGTCAAGAGCAACGTGTATTCTTTACGGAGAGTCGCCGAGTTGTTTGCTATACTAGGATCAAGCAAAGTGTTCACGAAGCTTGATCTAGCTCAAGCGTATCACCAGCTCGTACTCGATGATGAGTCAGCAGAAGTGCTCGTCGTGAATACAATTAACGGGCTGCACAAAGGTCGCAGACTCACTTTTGGTATATCTGTCGCGCCAGGATTGTTTCACGTGTGGCGGACAGTTTACTGGCTGCCATACCGGGGGTAGTAGTTGTGGCTTTTGCAACCCATTTTCGCGCAAAATAACTCTCACTCGACGCCTGGCGTGTAACGTGCGCGCGAGCCACGCTCGGGCTCTGTCGTCGGCCAGTCGTTGGCCGGCTGCCGAAATAAAAAGGTGTTGTTTGGTGTCTGCCTCGTTGGTCCTTCTTGCGCGTGAGCGGTACGCCCTAAAACCTTCCTACATTTATCGCTCCACGTAAGGCCTACTGCTCTCCCGCGGGTTGTACCGCAGGTTTTTAGCCTGTTTTAGGTGTTTTAGCCCGTTATTTCTGTTTTGCCATGCCCGACAGGCCTACGCGGTCGTTCGACTAGGCTTTGGCCACCGGAAGCCATCTTTGCTCTCGCGGCTTGGCGATGGCGTATATTGCTCTTTTTGTATTTGTTTACATGTTCTTTGTGTGTTTTTTTGTGTTTTCGTATCGTTTTGTTAATTCCGCGCTCGTTTTCGTCATGCGCCGCAGAGCCACCGAGGACCAGCGCGAGACCGAAGAGGGGCCTGACCTGGCGGCCACGGACCTGATGAGTCGGGTGGCGAACCTCTGCGACAGGTCGCGCAGCGCCTCGTCCTGTCTGACCACGGACCTCAAGGGCAAGGGTCATGGTCCCAGGTGGAGGTTCCGTCGTACATGGGCTACAACGACCGGAAGTCCGTGGCCGACTTTCTGGCCCAGCTGGCGGCCTATAAGCTCGCCATGGGAGCCTCAGACGGATACGTCCTCGAGCCCTCATTGCCCAGTGCGTTCCAGGGCAGCGCTGCGTGTTGGTGGCGCATCGTGGCGCATCGTGGCGCATCGCATCATCGTTCTTCAAATGGAAGAATTCCGGCGGAAGTTTCAAGATTAGTTTCTTCCTCCTGGGTACAAGACACGAGTCCATCGAGAACTGGAGCGCCAAACCCAGCACTCAGACGAGACCCTCGTCGAATACGTACGGGTAATGCAGGAGCTCTATAAAAAAGCCTGCCCAACAACGTCGGAGTCGGACAGGGTTACTCGGGTGCTGCAACAGAGCCACCCGAGGTTCCGGCCTTATCTACGTGGCCGAACCTATTCCACCTTGGAGCATATGGCCCGGGACGCCCACAGCATACAAAAGTCGCTACTAGCTGAGTTCCAGCATCGGCCCACGCAGCCACCTGAAGAAGCTCTCCGAGCCGTCCTGTGCCTGGCAAGCTCCCGGGCACAGGTATCGGACTCCGCGGCAAACCCTAGATGGCGCGGTCTGTGCCCTCCGTGCGCTGGACTCCTACGCCATCGGGCAATGGGAGCGCGGTGAACCACTCGTCCGCAAAGACCCCCGGCAACGTGTCCGGCCGGCGGGACTTCGACTACGGCAGGGTGAAACCCGTTTAAGATCATATCCCCGCCATGATATCCGGGGCGCATATCGCTGGTCCAACGGGTGGCAGAACGAGAGGCCCTATAAGACAATCGCTGGCAAGCCCGACGCACGGCCCAGACCGTAGCAACTCGGTACGCTGCTTCGGTTGCCATCACCATGGCCACTTCCGGCGTGACTGCCAAGACCTGCAGGGCAACAGTCCTGCAGCCTTGGGAAACGAGTACGGCCGGCAGCGTTGAACCCTGAACGCCTGTCGGCCGCAGGGATCATGAACAACCCGGAAAAACCTCCAACGGTACGTCGAATCCAGCCTGACCCTGAGCCAGTTGAGCCTCATATAAGTTACAGTGCTTGGAACAGCTGTGGCAGCACCGACTGATACCGGTGCGAGTGTGTCGCTTGTTGGGGACTACTTGATTGAACGCTGCAAAGAGCAAAAAGCTAACGTGCGCGGGACCAACGTGCGCCTAAGGCTAGCTTCAGGACCAAAAATGACCGCAAGTAAAGCCGTGGGGTTACAGATTGGGTTTAACCCGAAAAAACGCCGTCAGCGTTTCGCATGCCTACCTGGTTTCACGGTACCAAATAATTTGGGGCGAAATTTTCTTTCGGGGAGATCCTGGTTCTTGACTTTCCGGACAAAGGCTACCGATTCGGTAGTGACGCGAAACCGATCTCGTTTAACAGACGATATGATTATATCGTCAGTATCGATTACGTTGGCGTTAGAACGCCTGCTTTGCGACTCCCATGTGGGTAAGCGAATGCTTGTAGAAATTACCTGCTACTGACTAGCAAATGCGGCGCCTTCAAAGATTTCGGGAGGAGTCTTACCCCGATGTTCACGGAGAACACCGGCATAACCGATGTCCTGATGCACTCAATTGACACCGAGAACAGACAGCCTCTCATGCCGCAGCCCTCGACCGATCAGCGTACACAAGAGAGCCCTGCTGGACAAGGCTCTCCAAGAGATGATCGACAAGGGTGTAGTACATGAGTCGCAGAGCCCTTGGGCCTTTCCGATCGTCCTTGCCCCCCAGAAGGATTGAACGACTCGGCTTTACGTCGACTATCGCCGCCTGAATGCGGTAACCGTTCGTGGCGCGTAACCGTACTCTTTGATTGAGCCGATCATGTACAATTTTGGGAATATTGATAATGTGGATGCTTGGGCAAGTTGGTAACTCATGCTTGGATGGAACAGCGCGGATGAACAGTCACACTCACATGCACACCAGAAGCAAACAGACTCGCAGCGCTGACTTTCAACTCAGTTCTATATTTCTTCTTCCTCAAATCTTCAACTTCTTCACATTTGCCGTTAATGAGAACAATTTAAATTTTTACACACCAGAGACCAAATAGCCAATACCCATTAACAATTCATAATTAGATAAATCATGCAAAGACAACTAAAAAACACAATATTAAAAAATTGAATTAAAAATTAATTTTTAAAAATAATAAAAATAAAGCGAAAAATTTCTCATCACTATCGGTGCTTTGATGATATCTCTAGATAATCCAATTCTTTTTTTGACAAAGCTACGGATGATACACTAACACATTGTTTGTCCAATCTGGCTATTTTTTCAGCTTCGATGATCTCCCGTGTCAGCTGATTACCACTTCTGGCTATGACAGTGCAATTACTCAGGTCCGCTGAACACCCGCAATCTCGGCAATGGATACCTAGATTCCCTGATATTACTCGGTTTATGTTATAATGATGCTCTCGTAACCGGTCATTGAGACACCTCCCGGTCTGCCCGATATACTGTTTTCCGCATGAGAGGGGAATGGCATAAACCACCCCTTCAGAGCATGGAACAAAACGGGAGTGGTGCTTTTTGGTACAACCTAAGGTCCTATCGGAAGAAGAATTGACTTTTTTACATAAACTAGAGAGCTTACATGGAGCAGAAAATACTACGTTAACGTTTACGCGGTTGCCTATCTTTTTAAGACCATGAGAAAATTGGTGAATATAAGGCACAACCGCTGGCCTTTGGTTTCTGTCCCTCTTTTTACATTGGATTAAATTGGGATTTTTGATTTTTTGAAGGAGTTTTTCTGCGACAGATATTAATACGTGATTAGGGTATCCCCCTGACAATAGCCTAGCTATCTGCGCGTCAAAGCTGGTTTTTACAGTATGCGGGCATGACTTTGTGATGGCATTTTTAAGGCATAGGTTGACTACACCCCTCTTAACTAATTTGGAGTGGGCCGATTGATAATGGAGGAGTGGCTTTTTCCCCCTCGGAGCATATGTCCAACAAGTATGATGAGAAAGAAAACACAGTCTGAGGTCTAAGAACCTTAGGGACTCTTCAACCGGAAGTTCATGGGTTATGTCCAAAGGATCCAAAGAGTTCTTAAATATCGAGAGGACATTGGACACAGTACTTGAAATGTCGTTGCCATCTGGGGCCAAGAAAATCAAAATATCATCTACGTAGCGGAACACTTTCACCACTTTTGAAGTGTCCAAACGCCTTTGTAGGATGTTGTCCTGATGTGCTAGGTATAGGTCACTAAGACGAGGCGCAATGCTAGTATCTAATGTAAAACAGTCTATTCGTTCTGTCGGTAGATGGTCCATTCCACGTTGTGCCAAAAGCGCCACTCCCGTTTTGTTCCATGCAATCTCAAGAAAGTGGCTTTGGGCCATTCCCCTCGCATGTTGGAAAGCTAGTATATGCCGAGCAGAGTCAGTGCAGGTGTCTCAATGACACGGTTACAGAGTCATTCATGGGGTATAACATAATACCAAGTCCTTAATATCGAGGGAGATCTAGGTATCCATTGCCGAGATTGCGGGTGTTCAGCGGACCTGAGTAATTGCACTGTCATAGCCAGAAGTGGTAATCAGCTGACACGGGAGATCATCGAAGCTGAAAAAATAGCCAGATTGGACAAACAATGTGTTAGTGTATCATCCGTAGCTTTGTCAAAAAAAAATTGGATTATCTAGAGATATCATCAAAGCACCGATAGTGATGAGAAATTTTTCGCTTTATTTTTATTATTTTTAAAAATTAATTTTTAATTCAATTTTTTAATATTGTGTTTTTTAGTTGTCTTTGCATGATTTATCTAATTATGAATTGTTAATGGGTATTGGCTATTTGGTCTCTGGTGTGTAAAAATTTAAATTGTTCTCATTAACGGCAAATGTGAAGAAGTTGAAGATTTGAGGAAGAAGAAATATAGAACTGAGTTGAAAGTCAGCGCTGCGAGTCTGTTTGCTTCTGGTGTGCATGTGAGTGTGACTGTTCATCCGCGCTGTTCCATCCAAGCATGAATTTTGGGAAACGCGAGCTTTTTCGCGACTCTTGACTGGGAAGTTAAGAAACGTAAAAAGCTCGCGTTCCCGAAATTGTACATGATCGGCTCAATCAAAGATTACGGGTACGCGGTTTTCTCCAGATAGAGGTCGAAACCGCGGACATCAAGAAAACAGCATTCACATGCTACAGAGGATTGGACGGGTGTGTGCGGATGCCTTTTGGCTTGAGCAACTTTCCTGACACATTCCAACATCTTATGGAGAATAAATTCAATTCATTTATTGACTCCCTGATGGAAGATCGGCAGGCAGGAAATGCCAACACAACATTCTAAAGACAGAAAGAAACAGGCAGCGCCATACAGGAGAAAGTTGAAAAGTTAGAGGTGAGCATTTTGTGTATTATTTTAATATTAATTGTATTAATACAAGCATGTTGGTCTTTTAAGAAGTTTAGTACGATTGGCATTTTATACTGTACCATTTGAAGCCCGTAGTTTGTTCTAAAATGAGGTACTCTAAAGGTTCCGGCGTAATGTACTCCATATGCCATATTCTTAACACTTAGTATAGAAAACCGCGGTAATGGGTAGTTAAATCATTTCAGGGATGCCGCGTATACTGTCGCAAGCTTATATTTGTTATATTATATTTTAATTACTTTATGCTGTTAAAAAAGAGTATCAGTGTGTGCGTAATACGACACACTGGCTACAACTCGGATTGCTTTCATCAGCAATAAATAAAGTTTATTAATGCTTCTACTGGTCGTTGTTGTCCACACTAGGTTACAATAGGATATACGAGAATATAAAACTACCTTATAAATTAAGAGTTTAACACTAGATGGCAACCTATGTCGATGTATATATAGAATACCTACAATATTCGTAGAGTTTAAATTAAATATTTTGGGTATAGGAGTCCCATAGCATGTGTTCGTAAAAAATGACACCTAAAGTTTTAACAGTGCTTACAAATTCAATTTCCGGGGGTTCAACACAAATTTTTCAGTATGATTGGACACTGTACCTTTTGATTTAAAGATAATGGCTTTTGTCTTATTTCCATTCATTTCTAATGGGATTTGAGGCAGTCCATGAACTAAGTTTTTTTTTCAGACATATGTTTGCATCGGCAACTTATCTATCAATGTTGTTCCCTGAAAAAAATGTACTAGTATCATCGGCATAAATGAAAATGAAGTGCGACTTGCAATAGCTATTATATCATTTATAAACAAATTAAACTGGAGGTACACCTGTGCGCACTGCTTTCAGAATTCTAAAAATCTGTTGATTTCAGCTGTTTGCACCCGGTAGATTAAATAGTTTTCAATTCAAATTCAATTCAAATTCTTTATTGATCCCTGAAACAGAGAAAGGAGGCAGAGAAAAAGCAACTGACACGCTGCTTGACTGGCCTCTGCCCCCCATAGCAGCCCCAGGGAAGAACAAACATAAACGTAAAGACACTATTATTTGTCATATTCATTATAGCATGGGAAAGACAACATCATCTATATTGCTAAAAAGAAGAATGTACACAAAAAGGGAGAGAGAAAAAAAGAAACGAAAAAGGATGTAAAAAAATAACAACACCCGCAAAACACATACAATCGTTATACTCAACTTTTTTTTTTTTTTTTTACATGGGAGTAATTATTAGACGAAAAGTGAACATATTTGTTTGGCGGACATACTGAAGATATCAACATCGAGTTCATAAAAACGATTCAGAAGATGGGGGAGGGTACATTTTAACATCTGATTCCCATAATTAGTTCTTGAATGTGGCACTATCCATATCTCAGCATTACGAGTTGGATAATTCGCTTGTCTAAGTTCAAGTTGGGAAATTGATAGATACATATTTTCGTTCTGTCTAAAAGACCTTTTGTAGGAAAGCGCAAGTTTATAATTATAGTGATTCGGAATTTGTACTATATTAAATTTATAAACCAATGGCTTGGTATGACTATCGTATGCTGCATGACATAAACCTCGAATTGCTTTTTTTAGATTATGTATTAGTTTAAGATTTGTAGCAGTCGTGTTACCCCATACTAAGAAGCAATAGTTGTAGTATGTGTAAGTATGTTTAATAACTAGTACAAGAGAATGCCCCCGAATTTCATAAACATTTTGTTTTTTTAATAGAATTTTATAATTCAGCCGGTTCGAAAGCTTTTCAGAAATCTATACAAATTTCCAACGCGGAAATTTTTTTTTATATGGTTTAGATTAATTTTATCTTGCTGTAGAGGGCTAGTTCTGTGGAGTGACATTTCCGAAAGCCTTATTGAGAATCTGTAAATATCGCTTTGTTTCAAAACAAGTTGTTAAGTCTAACATGTATAATATTATCTAAGCCCTTAAAGAAATGGGCAAGACTGAAATTGGTCTGTAATTGAACATGTTATTTTTATCCCCAAACTTTTATAAAAAAGACACCTTCACAATCCGCATACCCTTTGGAAAAACGACAGTCGGGAGCGACACATTAAAAACATGCGTGAGACACGGCGAAATAATGTCAATAACAAATTTTACCGGCTGTACCCGTATTTCATTAAAATCAGCAAATTTACTGTTTTTTAAGGTTTAAAAACACCGAACGTGCGTCACACCCATCAGTTGAAAAGAAACAGTTTTCTGCAATGCGTTTAGTTAGAAAGTCACCACTCTCTAATTGAACGGGGGAACATAAATTCGCAAAAAAAGTACATTAAATTTATTTGATAACTCTACTACAGTTAAAGTTTTACCTTTCATTACAAGTTCTTTGATACCGTTTTCTTGACCATTTCGGTCTCGGATATTTTTTTTTGTTCAGATAGCGTCACTTCTATTTTTATTGTAAAACATTTTATAGGAATAAACACTTTTCGCTTTTCTTAATTTACTGGTTACCTCATTTCGACACTTTTTAAACATTTTAAACACATCTAGGTCTTTGGTGCGGAAAAAAGCTCATAAAGCTTGTTTTTCTTTGCTATCATTTTTAGTATTTCTGGTAATCCACGGTTTTCTAGACTTTTTGTGTGGTGTTATTTTTCGAAGTTTAAAATACTTTTAAATAATACACAAAATTTATCAATAAACCAGTCATGCGCTTCACTGCCCGAGTCGTTGAGAGTATCCCGTTCCAGTTTTCACATTCCACACAGTGTCTGAACATATCTAGCGTTTCCGCGTTACCAAGCGGATAAACAAATGCGCTATCATGATATGACTTCTCTGGGTTACCAGAATCAGAACAAAAGTAAATTGTTAAATGATCAATAGCATCAGAGCGTACCACACCCAAAGTAATCAGGGCCTGAGGTATATTTGTAATAAATATTCAATAACCTATTCACTGAGTGACGTCACTCGAGTAGGATTTGCGATCACAATAGAAACACCAAAATATTGGAACAGAGAAGGGAACTCAACTTAACAAGCAGTAGCAGAACTGATATACATATAAAAAACACTACCTAAATTTAAGCTGTAGCCGTTTTCACGAAGAAACATAAAAATTATTTCAAGAAATCCCAAAAAGCAGAACAATCACCATTTGGAGGTCTATACATCACTGCAAGAATTCATAATTATTAGTCAGTAGTAATTTCCGTTATGAGACTGCACTGAATATCTTTTCTTATATACATAGCTATTCCAACACCGCGCCTTGTGCAGTGATTTAAATAAAATGTCGCCTGATTATTGAAGTCGAGTTCATCCGATTTTTGCATAAACTACGTCTCGGTCAGCATGAGCACTTGAAAAGGAAATCCGTAGACAATGAGAAGAATACCAAGCTCATCACTTTTAATACGTTCTGACTGCGCCTTTGAATGAAAAAAGAGAAAATGGTTTAATTGTCTTGTTACAAAAGAATCTACCCCAGTCGGAGGGAAAGCAAACGTCTAAGTTAGTCATGTGCACAGAAAAACAAAAAGAAAACATAGGAAAACACTTTTAGCCTATCTTGTCTACAGTCTGTCAAGATCATTTTGGTCCTTGATCGGAATGGCACACAAGCCTTCAGACATTCGAACAAAAACCTTTCCATTTCCATACTACGCGAAATCGTAGCCTTTTTCTCTATCCACGTTTTAGTGGCCCGAAGAAGGTCTCTGTGAAAACGAGTGAGGTTTTCTTGAACAAAGACACGTGTGGCAATATTTGAAAGAGTGTTTCTTTTCTTCAACCACGCGTCCCTGGTGTCGTGTCTTACAAAGTTAATAATAATTCCGGGAACGGGGTTTTTCCTTACCGGCAATCTGTGTACTACTACAACATCGGAACTTTCTATGTGGGAAGCCTTTATTTCGATAGGAACTTTATTTAGCTCGGCAATCAAGTTCTCATCCTGCATCATCGATATACCGAGAACTTCTAGATTCAGACGCCTGCTTCGGAATTCTAGGTCATTGACTTCTTTCTGGAGTTCATCATTTGCTATTTTGCTTAGTTTTTCATACTCCTCCAAGTCCGTCACCCTCTGTTTCAGTTCTTTGATTTTAGTTTTCTGGAGTGCGATCTGCTTCTCGAACTCGTCCAATTGCTCCGACAAAAGCTGGAAAGATAATTCCGTACTGTCCGCCTTCCCTTTAAATAAAGGAAGACTCTCATGCCTTTGGTTTATGAATATAAGTAAGAATTTCACATAAAGTTCAAGTTGCTCATCCCCACTGTAATTAGTACGTGATCCGGCGCCTCGGCAAGCAGGACACCGCCATGTGAACTTTGCCGCTTCACTTTTCCCATTAAAGAATTTCTTTTCTAAAGCGGCACACTGGTCGCAATGATGCCTGCACGCACACTCGCTACATTCTACCGGCCCGTCGTCCTCAAGGAACGGTACCTGACAGGATGAACAGGTGTCGGAACATCGTTCGCATAGCGTTAGGAAGCGCATCACAGGACTCTTACCGCAGTCTCAGTGGCAGCGGCAGCAGCGACAGCATGGATTCAGTCAAAATGTAAAAAAATAAAAGAGTTTACCAACCTGCGATAGACGTTTTCTTCGCTTAACAGTGTTGACAGGGTGCTGGCAGAGGCTTCCAAAAGACCTAAGAGAGAAAGATATTTATGAGTGCGATAAGTTTATTTATGTGATACAGTTATCGTGCTATCCTTTGGCCTTTAAATGACGGAGCACACGCGCAAAGGGAAACGTTTACACTAAAACACTGTTGTTAATAAGCTGTTTGTCCTCCGCTATCGTTTGCTTTTTCATGTTCATGTATAAATCTAAAGTTTAAGCTGATTTATTTACAAGTGTGTACCAAGAGGCTCAACTCGTAACCATTATTGAGGTACTCTCCAACGGAGCTTGACCACCAGGACGACGCTAGCCGCCACCCGAGGTGGTGCCGTACTATAACCGATACCTTGTTAGCAAAACGAGAGTAGTTGGGTAATACTTGGGGTAAGATGCACCCGATTTGGAATGATTTTGAAAAATCTACACGCTGCGCAAAAAATAAAGTCAGCAAAGTCCCCTGATGTCGTAAGAATCTGGTTATTGTTCACGAATACACGCCCGTACGTATTCACAGCCACGAATGCCCCAACTGGCTCGTTGAATAACACGCCTACTGACATCATCATCATCGGCCGGAATGGCCTGAAATGATTCTCTTGGCGGCCATGTTGGAAATCTTGTCTGCCATGTCTGCCGCTGTCATATCGACGCCTGTTGAACGTAAGTTCCCAGTTTCTTCTTAAATTTCTACAGAGAGTACGTCATACCTTTTAAAGGTGTTGCATAAGGACATCAGCTAGTTTTACTATCGTCAATTTTTATGTCCGATCCGATCCACCCGATAAAAACGGCGTCAGCGAGACCTTTCGTTGCTGTCGTTAAGTAAAAGGAAAAACCATTTTTCCTTCACGAAATATCAGTCGAACATTCTTTTTGACTTCAAGGCTAAGTCATTAAAATGTCGTTAACGAAGCTCCTTTACTTATTATTTTTCAAGCCGACGAAAATTTAAAACGGGCCGAAAAGCAAGATCTGCCAAAATGCGTGAATTGTTTGCGAAGAAATTGTTTTAACATTTTGGATGCGGCAGAAATTAAGCAGTGCATGGAACCACGTGGAATAACCAGTCAATGTAAGAGCTAGCAGATCGATTGACTTAATATGTTCGGAAGTAAGACATTGGAGAACAAAAATACCAGTCTCAAATATTTCGTGGAATTGGCGCGAAGGCAAGCCAAAGGTGGCCTACAGTCCTCTGGAGAGTGAAAGGTGGAAGCAAGCAGAATAAAATCAAGAACTTAAAATAATTTCAACACAAGTGTGATTGAGCCCGTCTTGATTGACGGAGTGGGGAGCGGGGTAGGGAGGGGGGGGGGGGCTGCGAGGCGTGCTTTGGCTTTGCGTCAGTATTACGAGAACAGGCTGGCACTGTATCGCGCAGGCAAAAAGAGGATGGAAAGTGGTTTGCTGTGGAAATGTGCCCACAACCCGTTAGTGTACTTGCTTTGGTGGTGGTATGATGCTGGCCGGGAAGCACAATGGGGCCCATCACTAACCCGGTTTGAATAGAAGCTTTCCCATCTCTAATGGATAATGTATGGGAAAATTCCATCTTTGTTGGTCAGTGCGGAGTGACGTGGCATTGAATCCTAAGGCGATGCCCAGTGTGCTATCATCACTGCTTGCACCCATCTTTGGTCATAGTGCCACGCGCGTCGCCGAGGCGAGCGCGTGCGTGGCCGAATGGTTAGCGCTCTTGACTGTCACGCGAAAAGTCTAGGTTCGACTCCAATCGGCGGCAAGTCCTTTTATTTGTTCTTTCAACTTGGCGTTCTCTTAAGTTCGAGAACATCTCGTCTGATCCGGTTCCGAATGTTCTACGCGCCAAAGGTTCTACGCCGAATTTATCAGAAACCCACGAGGGTGCGTAATGCACTCCGCATGGTGAGCGGAGTCAGTCTCGCGCTCCAGCTTACGGATCCTGCTGTTACACAGCCATCGACGCCCGCGACGCTATATTGTTTTCTTGTGTTTCCCATGTTAGTTATTCTCTTTGTGACGACTCTTAGTTCCTCAGAAGGACGATGTCTTTGTGAGGAACTAATGCCGTAGAACACGGCCGACTCGAATGCCATTTACAGCGAATGACATTTGAGCGGACGGCCAATCAGCGCGCGACACTCCGGGCGTGGCGCATTCCACGCGCGACAGATTGCGAGCTGATTCGCCGATCACACAAATGTCATTCGTTGTAAATGGCATTCGAGCTGCCCGTGTCGCACGGGTATAAGAGTCCTGAGAAAACTTTTTCAAAATAGTAGGATATCACGATTGCAGCTACTGTGATAAAGCAGAACAAGGGTCTAGTACTCCTGATACGATCACTTATCATGTCTGTCACATGCCTTCGTATCGTGGCACCTGCGACGACCACGTTAAGCTTCACCGCATTTCGCCAGAGTGCGCGTGTCGAGATTCACCGCTTTGCACCAGAGTGCTACGAGCAGCGACTGACCTGTCGTAGCGCCTGGCTTAGTACGACAGGCACGCAAATTATGATCTGGATTATTACAGGTCATCCTTGTTTTCCTAAGGATAAATTAATCTTTAATTAAAAAAAGAAAACTGAGCAGAGAAAGAGAAAGAGAAGAAAACAGGGGTATATATATATATATATATATATATATATATATATATATATATATGGGCATATAGTGGCTTGAAGGCCGAAGGCGTAAAAGAGATATGCAGGGTGACGGTAGAAAACGAACCAGGAGGATTTTATTCATGAATAAAATCCTCCTGGTTCGTTTTCTACCGTCACACCTGCATATATATATATATATATATATATATATATATATATATATATATATATATATATATATATATATATATATATATATATATATATATATATATATATATATATATATATATATATATATATATATATATATATATATATATATATATATATACTTGAATAAATACGGTAGTCACGGTAGGTCCCGTGCAGCTGTCGATCAAAGAGCAGCGAACTTTGACGTATCTCTGGTTTCTACGCCGCAAAAAAAGCAGTGACCCCTTTAAAGCACAGGTGTACGCTTTAATATTATTTTAGATGGTTGTTTTCGCAGTTTATGATATTAGAATTTTGAGTTTAGTAGCTTTAGTAAACTTAGGATGCGCATATTTATTGGTCACGGGCATTTGGTACACGGGTTAGCGGATATGGTGGTTCTTGCTGGTATTTTACAGAAATTATATGCACAGGCTACAAAAACTACCGACGTAAAGTGGAGAGGGGAGAGAGAATTCATCCCCGTGAACGACTGTGCTATGATATACTTTTCAACCATTTTTAATACCCATGGTAAATGAAACCCACCTTTACTAGAGCCTTATTTAAGAACACTATGTTCCTTATACTCCCATTTATTCTTATCCCAAACGGTATTACGTAATATGCTTGAGTATCAAAGAGGAACCTTTGATCACTATCATTAATGAACTCACCTAGGGATGCAATCATTTGTTTTTGTCCTGAATTGATGTGCTAACAGATGTTGCCATCTGCTCCAAAACACGTTTGGGCAGCATCGCGGTAGTATTTCAAAAATAATTTTAGTTCTATATTTTTGTACTGTGCTACACATTTTCAATCAGATTGTATTTCAGTATACGAATACATTTTTGGTGTATTCCTTGTATCGCGATACAATCCCAATGTGTCTCGTTACAACGTCCGAGAAAACAGTGACTCGCAAGCGAAAGCTCAAGGGACTGTTTCCTTTCTTTTTTATTTATTCAGAGGGGGAGAAGGTAGAGTAAATGTGACACTGAGGCTTTGTTATCAAGCTGAGCAATGTTTGCTTTGAACTTTATGGCCTCGACATTGGTGACTGCCTCATATATCTTCCGTAATGCTTCTGTTGAGGAACTATTTTTGTAGAATCAAAACATTGAAGGCACAGTGGGTTCGAGTTTTACATCTGTTCATTCAGCTCCCAGCACAAATTACTACGGAGAGCGTAAAGTTGCTTTGTTCAGATTATCTGATAAAAAACATAATTTAATTCCAAGTCGACGTCTTGAAGTAACAAATCAATCTGACAGTGAAGTGGAAGCTACGCGCCCGTTGTACCAGTCATATATCCTCTCGCTTTGTTTCCACACATTTATGTTAAAAGGAAAATTGCAATTCTATACGAAAATACTTTCAGCCTCGAGAACGTCCAATTTCAACTTCACTATTTACCTCACGCTTAGTATGAGTTCTTGTTTTCACTGGAGGACTCGTTTTCCCCTTAGAAGTAGAAATCCTGTACGTAGCCCAGCTATTACCAACTTGAAACGAGGCGTTAAAATAGATTGAAACTGAAAAAAAACAACATATATTTGCATGGTTTACAACTTTCTCATTGGAAAAGCCGTCTTCGTTCGTTTTATTAGGAATCCGTGTTCGTTGAGAACTCGAAAAGTATTCGCGTATTTGCATTTCCAAATACTTCTTTATATTTCAAATGCATTTCTGATGCGCATCGCAATACATTTCTACGGATGTATTTTAGTTTAAAATGCAATTTAGTGTATCTCTGCCCAACCCTACGCCAAATGCCTTAGTGGCTCCTCCAAACAAATATTTGCCTGCTAGAGAGCCTGCTACAAAAGGTCAAATGCCGCTTCCATCACTCTATTTATTTTGAACGCTTGCTACGTTCAGGCTATACAAACGCTTGCATCGTAGACATTTAGCGAAGATCTGCGTTTCCAGACAAGAGATGGCTACGTTCACGGCGCTCTTAATCAGACAATTTAGTGAGAAGCTGAAGCTGTTTTGCATTTGAGGAAACACGCTTAAATCGTCTTCGTTTGACCTCTTAAATCTCAAATATCAAAATTTATATATTTTTTTTTAGATTTTGTAAATAGAGGCTGTAAAAAATCACTTTCAAAGTACCGTTGAAGGCCAACCTTCCCGGAGCGTGACGTCACAAAAGGAGTTTTTCGGAATCTCAGCTTTCGCGCGTCTTCAGCGCCTATCAAAGCTATACAAATGTACACTTGCTACACTTTAAAAGGGCAGAAAGAGACGTCACGACTGCTTCCACTGCAGGGGATTTTACGTGGCAAGCATGCCATTGCACGCGCGGCCCTCGAGTGGCATGCACTCGGCGGCCCAAAGATCCTCCTATGACGTAAAAACTGGTCTGAGGTGTTTCGTGTTTTCTCGTGTTTCGTGAAACGTTTGAGGCAAACGAGTGTGATATTCAGATTCAGGGGATAGAACTACGTTAGAATCAGCCTTTATCTCATTTTTTAGGTGTTTCAGCTTTCCATTAACGCAACGCGTGGCATGTGTGCACTTGATTGATATTCCTAGAATGTAGAAGTACTAGCGCCAATCGGGCTGATAAGCGTCTCGATCTTGCAGAACCTTCCATGCCCTCGAGATCATCTCCCTCAGCGCGCACAGGTGGTCGAGCTCCTGCTCGCCTGCCCCTTTGGTCAGATGACCACCCCATTAAGCAATCAGCGTCGAGCAGCTGACTTCTCCTGTCCCACCCGATGACGATGATAGTGAGTGTCAAGCCTCGCGGCAGCGTTTTTTCCAGCATTCACTTTTATGTGGACTTCACGAAATGCCGAACACCTAGGTAAAGAACGTTTCACGTTAAAACTAGGACTGGACAAATGGTCGATTAACGTACGGATTGGTCGATTAATGCCTTAATCGCCATTATGATTTGGCAGAAGCCAGCACTCTCATAGATAGCGCGTTCAAGCCTTGAGCACTCGAATTTCAGAAAACGAGATTGAATTTTGCTACATTTTGCCTAGCTCGAAACTTTTTTTTTTACAAATTACATAGTGTTTTTCTTAAAGATCTAGACTAAGAGGTATGCGTAAACTTCCCAAATCAACTTTATATCACTGTAATATCAGAAGTAATACTTGAGCAGTATCTTACGATGGGCCAGCTGAACAAAGAAACCACGCATAAAAACACCATTCACTCTGCTGGTATCGTTTCAGCTATAGTAAATATGGTGGGGGTCAGAGGCCCCCACCACGTCGTTTCTACCATGCAGTATCGTTTCATTTATGTAAAATATGGTGGGGGTCAGAGGCCCTTTGTGTAATACAAAACGTCTGCTATATAAAACGAGCGGGTCACTCGAGCATTTGAGTCGGAGTGTCCGGTTGTCTATGCCTCTGTGCGTTGTTTCTGTCTTCATATGTTTGTATGGTGATATGCTTTGGTTTGTCAGCTGTGTTGTGCATCTCTGTATGCTGACATCCGCTCAAGCGTGATGTTTCTGAGAAGAGTTGATTTTTCGGAGGTGCAATGGCGGACAGCGGGACTTGAGCCGCCGGCGGTGCGCTGCAAACCGGTGTGTATGGGTGGGCCATGTGGGTTAATACTTTTAGTAAGCAATCCACAAACTATCGCCGCGAAGCGGCGTACATGGGGGCGTCCAGTGGATTAACACGCGACCCACTGATACACCCGCTCTCCCTCATTGCGACTGCATAAAGTACGACACCTTCGGAGAGTGCAAATCTCTCTTTTATCGTTGTAGTTTTCAGCATGCCCACTAGGTGGTGCAGTATTCCATACAATTTTATTCTACCTTCGTTCGTACATCCACTAACGCTGTAGGTAACTTTAACGACTATAACTATCTAGTATTAAGGCGCCACGTATTAAAACGGCGCTGCTAACGTAGCAGCCTCTCAATTCTTTCGTAAGCTCTTTCAGTGGATGTTGTGACTGTTCCCTACGCAAAAAGTCGCGAAGTTTCACACACACGAGATATCAGTGGATACGCTGAAACCTCGCGTTGGGGTAATGCCATTTGCTCATGGAGTAAAACCATGGGGAAAATCCAGGGCCCTGATTGGCTTATTTAGGCTGTGTTCCAAAATTTACTCGATCCGACTCCGGAGTAAAGGTTTCGTACCGTGGCGTTCCAAAACTTACTCGAGCTTACTCGATGACGTCAGAACTCGCGTTCCAGAAGCGGGTTGTTTACTCCGGAGTAATTACTCACGTTACCCTCCTCGATCGGTGGGTAACCTCGGATCATGTCGAGTAAATACGTCACGTGATCTGTTCGTCGTCTGCCTTCTGCGTCGACAGCGGTCAAAGCTCGCTTGCTCCGTTGGTTTTGGTGGCGGACGTTCGAAATGAGAAAGAATGAGGTGCAGCATGTGTGGTTATTGCGATTTGCTGTTTTCAACGCACAAATTAACTGCATTGCATCCAGACCGTGCACCTTCCCCGGGAAGGTATACATGTTATTATGAGTGTGCGAGCGTAAACGGGAGCTTCTCCTCGTCCTCGGCGTTGGAGGGAATGCCATATTCTCACGTTCAAGGCTGAAAATGTTTAAACGCAGTAAATGATAAGGTAGTATTTTTGTTTCCTCCGGAGTGTTCGTAATGAGAGGATAACGCTTGTAAAGCAGTGAAGGCTTCAAAGATTTTATTGTAAGTGTAGGCGTAGGTGAGCTTCTCTGTTCCGCTGAGGGAGCGCAAGCCTCTTCCGCGGGGCAGTGAGGAATCTCATGGGCTATGCAGACGATACGGCCAGCATCTGTTCACAAGTTGATGGCCTGTAAGGCGTTCACCCAAGAGTGCTCCCTGTCACCCTGGGGCGGGGCGTGGCGGGGGCCGCGGTTGCAGGCTCGGCTGCGCGGGATGCACCACACACAGCGGTGCGCTCGCGGGTTGGGGCTTGTGGCTGGGGCCTCCGCCGTGGTCTGCGTTGGGGTGAGTTGGGGCACAGCTAGTCGTCTTATCTTCCCCTCTAGGTTCTGAGCATTAGTTGTTTCCACACGTGCAGATTTGTTATTATCTTGTTCTTACGGCTACTGTTTGTTTATGTTTACACCTACTCAGCGGCGGGCTAGCAGGCGCACATGCGTAAGGGTACTAACCTTTCTGTCTAGCCTTGCACGCCGCTGAGTGGGCAAACTTTCTCGTGCAAATAAAGATTATTATTATTATTATTATTATTATTATTATATTCGCGTCAAAGCGAATGTAAGTTTCATAGAAAAAATCGTAAGGGTGCAGGCGAGCAGTCTCAGGTTAATTCAACATGGGTAAGTTTCATATCATACTTGAGAAAGCACCCTCGCGCTGTACCATTGCACCGTGTGGAATCAATTTCTGCAAGACATAATCGGTACAAATTACAATGCGTGGAATATATATGTTTAGGGCGCTCGCGCTGATTAATAAAAACACATTTTTGATGTCTAACTGTAAGGAGTAAGTAATTTTTCATCTCAATATACAGCTCATTAGGAAGGTGAGTAAAAGGAGCTGGTGGATCCACCTCAAAAAACACCGCGTCGTCATTGATATTATCGTCTCTTCGAGTGCTTTCTTCATGATCAAAAGAATCGTCTGCTATTTTCTCCCATCACTGCTGTGTTTTCTTTTTGCCGTAGTCCAAGACGAAGCCAATCCGCGTAGTATCCAGGTGATTATCCCGGCCGTTCCAAAATCGAGTCGCGGATCGTTTACTCGCGATGTCACGTGGTATTACCCGCTGACGTAGGAGGCAGGTTACTCGGGTAAGATTTGGAACATAGCCTTAGATGTCCCGCTCTTTCGCAAGCAGGAACCGACAATGCCCCTTTCAAGCTCTTCGTTTGTTGTTAGAGACAAGGAGACCGCCTTCACCGATGACGGCGGAGGGGTCATCCCTTTTTGGATGTGCAGTGGCGAACGGCGAGGTGCTTTGCAACTGCGGCGCGTGTTCACCCACCCGACCCCTCTTGTTCACGATGCTTCGCGGCGACAGTGTGCGGCGGTACATTCCATGGCGACATGAGGCGTAGTCGACATTGGCGCATGGCAGACTATCGGAGCGAATACAAAACCCAACCCCGCGTGGTGGAGCGCTAAAAGCGTCTCGGACCTAATTCGCGTGTAGAAGCAAAACGCCAAGATATAACTGTGTCCGTTCCCGATAGGGCCGCAAGCCCAGACAACCAAGGAGCCAGCGAGCGAGCAAGCAAATCTTTCGAGAGGGTGAGATCTGCGTATGCGTGAAACACTGGAACACTTTCAATACTCCGGCCGTGCGTGCATTTGCGTCGTGACTCAAAAAAGGCAAGTAACGGGCCGCGGATACGCCCCATGCAAGGTTTTACTCCGCGTGAGGAAGCAACTATACGCGGTCCTGTCGGTGTCTGAGAGATTCGTCGTTGCTCACAGCAAACAGAGGCTGTGTTCGACAGTTTTTATGTTTGTGGTCGCGAAAGGTTCCTTTTTGAAAATTATCCAGTCTCGGTGAAAATGCAGCCGACATGAGGGCCCGGAGGTCGGCTGAACCACTACGCGAACGTCGACGGGGAAAGACGGCTGGATACCGTCCGCTGCTACTGTCGCGAAACCGCCGTGATGAATACGGTGTCGGCGCTTCGGGATAAATGCCTTCGGTGGATTAGCGTGTCTGGAAAACTACGGATAGACCCGTGCAAACTAAGCTTTCGCTAAAAAAAGGCCAAAAGCGCGAACCAGTCGAGGACAAGAAAGACACACACGACGAGACAGGCGCTTTACTCTCCACTCTTTTAACCGCAGCGTCGTCACCTATATAAATACACATTAGTGCCCAACCAATCGCCCAACCAATCGCCCAACCAATCGCACACTCAAAGACAGCCATCCAAAAACGCCATTTCACTTTGAAGCAGAGAGACAGAGGAAGCGCTGGCGCGATTGCTTTCTCTTTTTTTTCCGTAGAACACCTCTATAGCCTTTCTTTTCGTTTTATAGTTTGCCTTTCTTAAAAGCTTCGAAGAATTTAGGCAACGCTTACACCCACATCACCTACAATGGCCAGAAAAATGAGCCCCCCCCCCCTCCTCACCGCGCTGTTGCGCACACACAGATTATGCTCACGTGTTCTATCATTGTAGCGGAGCCCAGTCTACCCAATGTATGCCCTGCCACAACTAATGGGGATCTTGTACACCACTCGGTCACACAAGCAGTATATTCCACCGCGTGTTTCTTGGAATCAGTATGAACCAACTAGCCCAAACCCAAGTTTTAATAAGCTTTCACGCCGGCGAAAAGCCCGTGTAAAGCGCCCTCCCTGCCTGACTCGTAGATTCCGTCTCACGTCAAGCGGCCGCCATTTTAAATGCATGCGGCCATCGCAAATTAACACCCCCAGACGTCTGATCGCGGAACGAAGTACACGTTCAAAGATGTTCATTTTTCACAACACCTCGCGTGTAAATAAAATACACTGAGCCGTGCGTGTAAAACGAACACCTTTTGGAGGTGTCCACCCTGGGTCAATGATTCACTTTTATAAAAGAGCAGTACATTTTTGCTAACAGTGTAGGCCTGAGGACTATTTATGGTTTAGACGACCCCGTGTTTTACTGTTTGATGTTATTTAGTTTATAGCTTTGTATTAACTAATTTAAGGTTGCAGTCGAGACGAGGCACTTTTAAATGGGAGAATAATGCCGCGTGCATGACCTAGATGGAGTATAAGCTTAGTTCTCCGTACACCCGGAAGATTCGCTTTACTCTTACCCTGTGGGCAACCTGGGGAAACAAAGCGTTTGGCCCAGGCTGCCACTCCAACAAGTCGCTAGTGGTCACATGCACCGCGAGGGAACCAGGGGAAACTGGCCACGTGAGCGGCGCTCCGCCGCTGATAAAGGGCCGTCGGAGCGTACGCGCGGGGGCTTTTGGGATCGTGGCCCGCGGATAACGGCCATTAAATATGTCTCCGTGTTGTTGAAGCGGTGCGCTGTGTCATTCTCCGAGACGGCTGGCAGCTAGGGAAATCCTAAAACCCCGAGTGTAAAATATAAGGAGGTCAGAATGACCTTGCCTAGTCAGTCTCGCCCTAACTCCCTCCCGAACGTTCTCAGCCTAATATTCTAGATACCGACTGTAGAAGATAAGCAGCTGACCGTGACTTCGCTGACTGACTCAGAATTTTCCGAAGACGACGCCCTCTTTCGCCATGCTCGACTCTGCGTTTCCGCAGACTCCGACGCCCGCGACGCTCTGCAGTCATCTTCACCCTATCTCCTTTTTTTTCTTTTATTTTGGCCCGAAGTTGGCCTTGGTCAACGTTTATTCCGGTTCATTATTCATCGACTTGTCGCCTTCATCTGTTACAATATTTGATTGACCGCTATTTAAATCCCCTTCCAGTCCGAACTCCGAAGCTCCATATTTCGAGACGTCAAAATAAGGAAACGCAAATATTTTGAGGGGTGACGGCAAAATGATTTAGAAAATATTTTTTCGTCTTCAGGAAGTGCAGTGACGGAGGACAAAATTATATGCAAGATTATTTTGAACGTGAATGTCGACGTCCCTTAAAGCAAAAAATTGGGAAAAATATTATAAATACTTTAATCACGAGTTCCTTTAAACCAACCTTTTTTTAACAATTCTAAACTTTTGTACGATGACGTCTATCTATTACCAATCTGTTTTACTTAATACAGCTCCTCGGAACGTGCTCTTCAAGAAAATGCGTCAAATATTTAGGCCGCTAGCGTATTTATAGTATGAAAATTTTAGAACGGCTCGATATGCTGTCGATTTATAGCACTCAAACCTCGCGTTTAAAAACACGTATTTGCACGCATTTAAGCGTGTGGGTTGACTGTTATGTGTGTTTTGTGGTCTTGCGAAATCTGTGTGAACTATTATTGCGAAAAAATCAATACTTTCGTTTAATGCTTACTGGCATAAAGTTAATGCTTGTGTACTAGTTTATGCTTGCTTTCATTCTACTTTATTTTGAGCCCTACATAACTAGGACTCTGATCATTGGTATCCATAGATTTCGGGGATGCCGCGAATCTTTTAAAGTTCGAGGTCGAAAGGTTTTGAAATGTTCGATCCTCGCTAAGGTTCGATTTAAAAAGTTCGCAAATTCAGAACCCCGCTGAAGTTCGAATTCGAATATTTCGAAAAAATTAAGGTTTGTGAACGTTCGACTTGGAAGGTATAGAAATTTTAAGAGATAGTTCGAAAAATACTAGCGTTCCGAATTTATACAAGATTCAAGTTCGAAAAATCGAATATTTCGAATTTTTGGAGGTACAAGTTTGGAAAGGTTGAAAGTTTTGTTTTTAAGTTCCAAGTCTGAGTTTCACGGATGGAAATTAAATTATGCAGTTCACAACTAAGTCTTCATGAATTCATCTAAAAAAAGAAGAGCCCGAAATCTGCTCCAATTTTATTGAAAACATTGCCCATTTCTCTTAGGCCGAAAATATACCCCTTTCTTCTCAGTGCTGTGGTAATGACGGTACTACCGTTATTACTCGTCATTTGTCGAAACTTATGAAACATTCACTAAACTGATTGAACGGTTCATCGAAAAGCCCTGAGGCGGTCAGGTGGACGTACTTCCTCATTATTTGTCAAACTACTAGCAATCCGATCAAACGTCGCCTAATTCTAAATATGCAGGACAACACATTCACATAAAGGCATCCATCCAGGCTTCCCGAAAACCTTTAGTTGCTCTGGGTGCTGATTTTTGGCGCGATAACGCGTGGGATAGAGAAGCATTGAACTCAGGCACAGCACACGACACAAGTCAAGGTTGAGGAAAATGCAACCAGACTAAATTAGATAACCACACGGCCTACTTCAGCTGATCACTTCACGAGCGGTTGCTAACGTTAAGACCCGGAATGCAATTTAATCTCCACTTCTTACATTGAATTGTTTTATTTATATTTTTTGCCTGGAACCTAAGGGGGTGAACTTGGTTCGAACTTTGTCGAACTTCTCATCAGAAGGTCGAAGTTCGTTGAACCTGTAAACTCAGCAGGTTCGAAAGTATGAAAATCGTCGAATTTTCTTCGCGTAATAAACCCGAAAATGTCGAATTTCATAGCGTAAAAAATCTGAAGTTCGAAAACAACCGAATTCCTCAGCGCCAAAAATTCGGAAGTTCAAAAAGCGTCGAATGTTTATGTAACAGGTTCGACGTTTCAAAACTTTAGGAACCTTTCAAAAAACCGTTGGCTCAATTTTCGAACCTCAAGTTCGCGAAAAGTTCTCGGCATCTCTGATTGTTTTGCATAAGGTCAATACTTTCAGCTTGTTAAATTTATGCTGGAGTGTGTACTCACTCAGAAGCACGCATGTGCTTTTGTGAGACTGAGCGAAATATATGAATGTTTTATTTGTGTATCAACTTGTTTTATATTATACCAATCTTGTTTTCTTAGTACAGCTCCTCGAAGCGGCGGGAATCAAACGGCACTTTGGATTATTGAGCGAGTGTCTTTCCAACAAGATGTTTCCTTTCCTCTTCCTTCGTTGCAGCTGTTTAATACGCCTGTGCACAATAGATAGAGGGATGAAAGTCATAATTGCAAAGACATGAACAATGTTAAAATATCCTGCCCACCTTCGGCTGGTGGCGAGGTTAAAATATTTTTCAAGTCTATAGAGGTTCAACACGCGGAATCCACTCAGTCAAACTTCAACGATGCAAGCTATACACTCGCGAAAATATTGCCGAGCCTCCAGCGCATCCATGTCAGCATGGCGCGTGGCCTTCCGTGACCTCCAAATAGTATACATGCCCAGCAACATCATCATATCCAAAGGTGCGCCGCCGTCATGTTTGACGGGAAGATACCCGATTCCGTGCATGCCTAATGGTAGGTTCTTTTTTAAGGTGCGTTGGAGTATATCCCCCAAGAAATGCCGTCCAAACATTCCAGAAATACGTGCTCAATTGTTTCTGGCGTTTGAAATAGAAAAAAAGTGCTCACCCCACAGAAACAACATTCCCTTCTTTTCCATCTACATCCCATCTACATCTTCATGGTTACAGTTCCAGTGTGCAAATAAAAAAAAGGCTTAATACCAGGTGGAATTCGAATTCTTTTAACGCGTTTTAAAACGTCTTGCCCAGGGCCTGCACAATACAATCATCTATTAAAGGAACGAGAAAACAACATCTCGAAGATTGCTAGAGAATTTTTTACACGACACCACGGTCAAATATTCTAAAGAGAACCGGGCTGTCGAATATCGACATGACGGCACCACTTCCTTGAGGTGACCATGAATACCTCCTGGCACACTTGCTGAAGAAACTAGAAACTCAGGCAGGGCGTTACCCAGCTTCACTTGGCACGTAGTGTGAAGAAACCTGTCACTGACGTCCCGAAGATAAATAAAACAATTACATTTTGGCGCAAAAATAAATGAGACAATCCTTGTCCGCCTGCACGAACGCGCCGGAACACGTTGTTACGACTCGATCCTTTCCCGCGACGAGTCTCAACAAACACAGCAAAAATACAACGAGGCGTTTCCGTCGGGATCCAGATAGTAACTTGAGGGGCAGTGAAGTGAGTCAGCGAAGGGGGTTTGCTTTTCTTATATCCGGCATAGATATCGCGAGGGGTTCATTTCAATGAGCAAGCGACTCGACCGGATGGAGAGCGCCGGCGGTGCCTTGAGTAGAGAATACATCTTTTGACAAGTCTATTACAACGACTCCAATTGACGCCTTATTAAGAAAGGATGAAGAGGCTGTAGAAAACAACTTGTATATAACAAAAATAATAGAAAACCAAAATTTTAACTGTGAGAATAAGATAATATAATGGAATCCTTAAAATAAGGCGCAAGTGAAGTTTTTTTTTTTTTAAGCGAAGTCGTAAGTGATGGCATTCAATATTATCATTTAGTAGATATGAATGGTGAGGATATACATGGTACATTTATATCAGGAAGACATGGCTAAATATATTAACCTCCAAAATAAAATGAACTAGAAAGCCGTCTTTAAAGAAGCGCCTTAGTATTGTATACGTATTTTTACGAGAGGTACACATAAAAGACAGAACACGGACAGCACATCTTCCGACTTTCAACACATGCATATTTATTTCGCACAAGCAGCAGACCTTCGAATTTGCGGCCAGGATGTGGAAAGGATGTAAACGGGGGAGAGGATTGCAGAAAGTCGAAACCACGTTCTTGGCCAAACAAAAAAAGGGTGTTTATCGGGGGGGGGGGGGGGGAGGGAGGACGGAATTCAAGGAGACGCCTCGCAGCGGCGGAACAGAGCGCGACAGGCGCCGGGAAACGGAAAAGGCAGGGGGGGCGGAACAGGGGGCGAATATTACCATATCATAAACGAACATTCCTCCTGTTGCCAGAGCCGTCAACTCTGGCCTCAGGCAGGCTGCCTCCCTCTCCGATAAGGAGAGGGATGGCGAAGATACGTTCTGAGCAAACTTGTACGTAGTTCAACTACTCTACTCAAGTAACTGTAGTTTAACTACTTTTCTTAGTACTTTAGTAATTTTCAATTACATTTTTATTCCGGTGATTAGTAGTTTACTTCAATTACTTTTTGCGAGTAACTTCTACTCATTCGCAGATTACTTTTGAAAAGTGGTGGGTTTGCTGGTCAACAAACATTTCTGCACAAAAGTAGATAAGGTGTTGGAACATCATCTGACATTTCCAAAGAGGGGGAAGCATGAGGTATGAGCAGGGGGTAGTTTGAAAGGTTCGAAACCCTCTAAATTTTACGAGCCCCCCCCCCCCCCCTCCTAGCACCAACAGTGCTACGAGGCACGGGGGACGAACGGACACGCCGCAAGTGAGGCCCGGTAATTGAGAGATTAGCGCCGAAGACTGTCATTATTTGTGTCCCGGAGCTTAAGGAGACTTGACGTATTTAAAGAAAGAGTTTATCCCGCATCTCCACAACGTAGAATCTGTCGCCCACCACAGGAGCTGTACACACAGCAGCCTCACTCAAAGGAGTCAACAAAATGCAGCACCCGCTCTGAAGCTCAGCTGGTGCTCTCATAGTTTGTGCTGTACTTCATGGATCGCGTGCTAAAGGGCAACGCAAAAACCTCTTTGCGTTGCCTTTCCTCCCAAAACTCAGCACATGCAGGCCTTCCAAGATTCGAAGATCGCTCGAGAAGCTTAATAACACCCCTAACATTTAAAAAAAAAAGGTGAATTGGGAATTTTTTTTTAAAACATGTTTTCTAAAGTACTATTTTAAATAGGTATAGAAAAGTTATTTTTACTTAAGTACATCCTCTGAGCTTGTACTTGAATTTTAATAAAGTATGTTTTTTGGCAATTTCTGAAGAAAGTAAAACTCCCGGCTTCAAAGTACATTCCCCGAATTTGGAAACAAAAGTGGCATATCGTTATTAGAACACGGGCGATTGTCTTTCGAGACGTCATCCAGTCATTTCTCTGAGTTAAGTAATGGCGGCAGTAAGACGGATACAAATAAGTGCCCTATCAATGTATTGTGTAAAATAGTTTGTCAGCGAGAGTAAAACAACTACTCTGTGGCGACTTGACTTTATCCAATAGTTGCCGCCATTTCCGAAAAAAACTGATGCTCCACCGAGTACCCGTGCAGCAACCCATACCAGCTAAATGAAAGCAAAAAATAGGGTATGGCAGGGCCTCATGACAGATTGTGTTAAAATATTTGTACTTTACTTTAAAATTATGTTGTTAGTATAGTACTTACTGCACGTGCGCTGCACCCGGTGTACTTACTATACTTGAAGTAGATGACCTCTAAATCACTTTGTGCTTTAGGTCAAGTAATTTTTAGATGTACTTTGCGCAACACTGTAAACGAGCAAACACTGTCGGAAAAATAAAGCTCAGGCAGTGATAAACCTCCAAGTAGAAATGATACATCCGCAGTGCATCACTGACCAGAAAACAAAAACGTACAAAGCCATTGATCACACAGAAGCAGAACCAGCTATTAAAGCATTGATGTGAAAAAACAATTAGCTTTATATTTGGCTAGCTGAATTTCGCTAAAGGATAAAAAATATGTGCTTTCCTGTTAATATAAAAATATAAAAGTAACTTCAAACGAAATTCGCTTCTTTGTTACGGTAGTAAGTAATTTACTCAATTACTTTCCATTTGAGTAATTAATTTCTGCTCTACTCAAATTACTTTTGAGGCCAATACTCAGTAACTTAACTTAATTACTTTCTTTGAGTAACTTGCACATGTCTACTCCTGAGTCGCTTGTTCTATGGCGTAGGCCTCTCTAACCTCGCGCCTGTACCGTCCTCTGTTGTCTCCCAGAAGACGGGCTCACGAAAAGGCGGGGGCGCAGGGCGAACACGATCTGAAATGTACAGTCATCGGATGCTGCGATTTTCCGTCTCCCTTTGCGACTTCTCTCTCGTGTTCACGCAAACGATCGTTGATGCAGCGCCCTGTTTGGCCGATATAATCTGTCCCGCACGAGAGTAACACAGACTGGACCCGTCCGGTCGCGCAGGGGAGGAAGGCTCCGAGTGCTTCTTTGCACACTAGTCTTGGTTTGCGTAGGTGTATTCCCTTGACGCCACATCAAGCTCTACTTCAGCGGACACGAGAACACCACGTCTGTGTCGAAGGGGCCAGCTACTGCCTTTAGACGGTGGGCGGTGTTATGATAGTATAGGATTGTGGCCAAATTCTTTGATGACAACCCCCCCCCCTCCCCCGAATGATGAGAAAATTTGTTGTCAGGTGCCCGATATCACAGACGAGCCTCCATCGTGTACCTTTCGGTACATTGGAATATCTCGAGCTCCCTGCTCTTTTGTTCCCCCTCCGTCGTCATCTACTTCGCGCTCCTCCAATGACGAGCAAGCTCATAGCACACTTCCCACGGAATAATAAGCATACCCCCAAGTGAGAGCAACCTCTTACCTACCTCGACTGTTTCGCAGAAACGTCGACACCTCGGCACCGTGTCGTATCGCATCGCCGACAATCGAACAGCTCGTAACTATAGGCTTGTCACAGCATCGCATCCCTCTAATATCCTCGTAACTTTCTACAGTATCTACCATATTTATCAAGTACTGCTGGCGCAATCATTTTTGTGAATGCGACAACGCTTAAGGAACTATTGAAATTGGAGTGTTGCGAGTGACTACGGATCAAACTTCTCCAGATCAGACGCGTCACGCGTCCTGTCACTTTCACAGGAGCCAACGGACTGGTTCGCTCGGCGAACGCCCCACCGGCTCCAGGAGCCAGATCAACAAGCCGCACATAGAGAGATTGCCCTTATTTCCCGAGAACTACTGTGTTTGTGCGTAGGCGGTGTAGTTAGAAAATGAAGCAGTGAAAATCGTGGGCATAGGCTCATAGGCCAGTTTCTCGACAATTCGTATAGTTTCGGAATCGCGCCGGGGAGCCCGCAAAGACGGCAAAGACCTCAAGTTAGCTCACATGCATGCCCATGAAGCACGTAATAAAATTTTAATGCCTATAAAGCACGTATGAAACCGGTTCAATGGTCAAAATGTGAACGCCTTACCTTTCGCGCGAAGACGGCCGTGGGCTTTGAACGAAGATCCAGCAAGCGTGGAGTCGACGACAGTGAAATCGTATCCACAGCACGACCACCTTTATATATACGACGATGTCACCGGGAGCGCTCCTATGGCGACCGCTTTCCCCAGAGCTGACGATTTTGATTCGCACCGTCCCACAAGATGGCGCCATAACACAGCTGTTGAAAGCGTGTCAGAAATGCTTGAGGTAATGGGCTTGTACTCGCCCGGCGCCGGTAGCAAATTGTTTATGAATAGTTTGCTTTCAGACCAATATTTAACACGAATTCACCGTATGAACGACACTATAATCAAAGCAACTCTTCAGATAAATGGAAATAAAAACAGCACAAACTGAGTTCTATTTCACTCTACATGGTGTCGTAAACAAATCGCATAAACAAGCCAATGAACGAGGTGCCATGAAATTTTTCACAAGGGGCCTTTATGCGCTGCCTTTATCATCCTTCATTTTTTTGAGTGTAGATGGCTGGACATATTTTAAGAAAAAAAAACAGTTTTTTTTATATGAGCGGGAGAAGAACATGAACAAAACGTCGGTTTGACGCTGCTACTCGTGTATGGTGCCACAGAGGCTCGGATCCTCTGAATCTGCTTTAGGGTATTCATCTCTAAGAATCTCACGTTTTTGTATCATGTGGTGCCACATGTGAGAAGCAGCGGCAACCCGACGGTTTGTTTCCACTTTCCTACTGCGCCTAGGAAAAAAAAACGTTTTTTCTATTTTTTGTGAATTTTTCCTTAGACATTTACATTTACCGATTTCGAGAATGATTGATGCATCACCTAAAACACATTTTTGAAAAGTTTCATGTCATTCTGGTCACCCGGTTACATATGCCTATTTTTACGCCCGACTTTTCTCGACCACAGCTAGATGGGAGATTGAAGAAAACCACACACAAGTCTCTAGGAATGCGCTGAATTTAAAGTTTATAAAATAAATGTTTTAGAGATTCTACAATAAATACCTATGTTCACCTTTCATTAACTGAGGAGAGACCATGTCACACTTTCCAATGAGAGGCCCATGTCAGCCAACGCTCTTAGTGCTTGCGCGTTCTCTCTCCCAAACACCTCGAAAAGGTGATTTGTGAAACAATAGACCCCTTTCGAAATACTGCCATTTGTTGTCAGCTGTAAAATCCCTGCACAATGGCGGACTAAACCCGCAATGTCATGGCACACTTGATGCGTTTGGTTGGAGTAGAAGAAAAATCACACCCACAGAAAGAGGTGATGAGCGCAGTGACGTTGCACTTTCGACGTTGTTTAATTGGCTCTTTGGTTAAGCTGTTGGCCGCGCTCCGACGTTCGCTATTATACGGAATGACTTGCACGTTTCACTACGTCAGTCGTTCCGCCATTGTGCAGTGGTTCCGACCTTCTAATAATCCGCACTTGAATTTCGAAAGGGGCTATTGTGGATGTTTCGAAATTTATCGGTCTGCGGTCGCCTAAAAAGGTTCGGTGGACTCAGCCTTTTAAACTCAGCTAACAAACTGAGCATGTGTCTGTTGTATTATTTTTTTTTGGAGGGGGGGGATAACTTATTAATTGCAGCTGTACAGCATGACCGACAACTTCCGAGGTGTACACTAAATGCAACAATCCCAGCGCTCTCCACATTCATGACGAACCCGAGAAAAGGCAGACGCAAATATGAAACCCACAAAGGTGGAAACAAAACTGTGGAAGTTTTCACCTTAAAAAAAAATTACGTGCTAGTGCTTGGAACCAGAGGTCCAAGTCTATGAACGCATTTCCTATTGAAAAAATTCAATAACGACGTGCTTATTGGAGTGATCGTTTTCCAACAAATGTTTATTGCAGTTGTTTTAATGCAACAAAAGTCCTTTGCCAAACAATAAACCCAACGTACCGCGATACACTGGGGGATACAACATGGGGGATACAACATCAAACACGTTATGCAGTACGAAGTTATCGGAGTTGGACACAACATCGGTTACCCGTGTTGGGACCCAAATTGAACGCGATACGTGACAATGTCGGTTAGCACTATAATATAATAAGGGTGAATAGGTTTGACAAGTCGCGTGCATGTAATTGCTTCTTACGCGCACATTTATCGATATAGACCTACCTTTCTGGGTAATCCTGCGCCGTACACAAAATCCACAATATGCGAGCACATTTCACCTACCATTCTTCGTCGCCTGTTTCCCGAGAATCACTCATTGTAAAAAACGACGTGAAAAATACGAGCATTTGCGCCATCAAACGATACGTTGCAGCCTCGTTTTTGAGAAAATGAATTTGCATCGTCAACGCGCGCGCGCCAGCTCGCGCTTTGAAAGAAGGGAGCCTGCGCCGTAGCCGAGCCAGACGAGCCGCCGAGCCCGGCTGAGCATGCGCACTGCGCAGTGGGCGCCCCCGTCGCGCGACCGACGGAAGGCAGTTCGTCGCGCTCGTTGCTCGTGGGCTCCAAGCGAAACCAACACACTTTCAATCGCTTCGGAAGGTACGTATACCGACTCTATTACTTGCAGCGTTGAGTGGTTTGGTATACACGGATCAAAGTAAATACCGAAGGACAGAAAGCAGACATGAAGTTTTGAAATTGCAGCTTATTTGAACGCACGTGTCCCCTGTTGAAAGCCTCTAGCTGTTCTCTGTTGCAGGTGTCATTTCGACTTCGTGTACTCCAACGTAACGCCATTCAGTGTTGACATTTGTATAGCTTCGCTATCTTGTTATCTCATGTGCGAAATCAGGTTGACGTAGAAACCATGCCGCCGTGTCTCTTTCGGATATTCAGCCTCCAGCCGCCTGGCTTCCGGCGTGCTTGCCGCCGCAACCGTTCGACGCATTGGATGCGCGGGCTCGTTCGAAGAGGCGTTGTTTGAAGCTCACGAGTCGCCGAAGTGTTACCGGAGCTTATCTTTACGAAAGTCGCGATCGACGCTCGGCTCTGAGCTCGTACTCTTTTCCTCCCGGGTAGACCATGAGTGCCGACAACTGATATGTGGTGCCGACTGGCGCCGATCGAAGTTGAGAAACGCGAGCGAGTAAGATTTTCGAGACGCCGCCCAACTGTCCAGCTATCGGCTGCGCAGAGCGAATGGTGTGAAGAAAATGGTGCACTATGATCATGTGACGGGCTAGTTTGTTATACATTACAAAATTAAAAGTAGCGCTAAAGACGAGGACAAGTGAAAGACACAGACACGGACAGGCGCTGACTCACAACTGATATTTAGTGAAGAATAAAAGGAAGACAAAGCAGAAGTGCAAAGACATATGCGAAATGAAAAAGAAGACACAATATTTCGTGTGAGAACTTCGTTTAACTAGATTATTTTTCAGTCCTCTTCTTCTGTTTTCTTTCTTTCATATAATGGGAGTAGGTTTTCATTCGAATTTTTCAGTATAAATTTTGAATTTTTTACCGTACCTTTTTCTTAATTCTTAATTTTGAAGTAAAAATAACTGTTCCTTTCTTTTGTTTTGGTTAGTCTTCTTTTTTATTTCGTATGAGTGAGTGAAAAAATGTTTTATTTTCAGGTGGGTACCTGTTGCCCTTGAAACTCGTCATTGGCTACAGGGGGAGGGGAAGGAGGGATTGGGGCTAATGTAAATATCAAGTCCGGCGGACTTGATGTGCTCTATCAGTGAGTCTAAAATTGCTTTCCTGTGCTCGGGGGTGCCGTCTGGAAGAACCCATTCCTTTAGGCAGGATGGTCTTTCTTGTGGCGGCAGAGCATCCAGAGCTAGTTTCCACTTGGTGTCACTTTTGGGACAATCCCAGATGATGGGTTTGATGTCTGCCAAAATTTGGCAGTTATCGCAAATGTCAGTTTCGGCATCGTCCCCGCTGTTGCTTTTGCTGAATTTATACTTCAAGGCCGGTGTCTTGGCGGTTCCTGTGCGCAACCTTCGTAGGCATACACGCTTCCAACGACTGTAAGATGTCGATGCAAGTGGGTGTTCATCTGGCCTGCGTAGATCGGCGAGTCTTGGCTTCTTTCTAGTCGTTCTTGGGCTTCGATCTCCGATGGGTCGATGTCTTCCTCGATGTCTTCATCTACGACGGGGTGCACTGAGCCTTGGCCGGGTGGGACTACCTGTAGCTTCTCCGTGTGGCTGCATGTGCCTAGTCGTTTCCGTGGATACCTTGATGTCCGGGGATCCATCGTACCTTGATGGTACGGCCTTCAGCTCGAAGCTGTCGGGTCGTAGCCTTGATGCTTTTAACCGTTTTGCTGCGGCTATCATGTTTTTTTCTTTTTCAATTCTCGTACGGCATCTTTAGAGTCCGTAAAGATATAAATGTTGATTTTATGTTTTTCTTGTTCTGCACTCGACCGCCGTCTTGATGGCTTGGAGTTCAGCCTCCTTGACGCTGGTGGTATTGCCCAGGGAGGCGGCGGCTCTTTCTGGTCGTTTGCGCAGTAATGGGTGATAGCTGTGCCTTTGTCCTCTTTGGCTGCGTCCGTGTAAATGATGACGTTAGTGTCATATTCAAGAAGTAATTGTACCTCGTCTTCGTAGTTTCCTGGCAGCGCTATTTCTTCTTTTAACTTGTGTTTTTCCTTGATTTTGCGGGGTCGGTCTTGTATCAATCACTATCTCGTCTTCCCATGGTGGAGGAGGTTTCGTAAAACTTGCAGACCTCGTTGTTGTATCCAAGAGCTCTCAGGATCTTTCTTCCTGGTTAAGTTTTTCAAGCCTCAAGTTTTGACTGATTTTGTTTTCCTGTGCTATTTCTTCGATGGTGTTGAGTCCTCCGATATC
>JAZHYW010015398.1:0-16991 GCA_037355805.1 Ixodes ricinus
GGCGGCAAGCTTGTTAGCTTTTAGTCAGAAAATAATTTAAAACTTTTGAATGAAAAATGTGTTTGCGCTGAAACTTTGAACCTGGTTTGAACCTTAGCGCTACCTTCGGGCGTAGAACGAGGTTTAGGCGATGCGTAGATTATTTTTGCGGTGATAAAAAACCTGTAAAGCGTTTTTTCGGGGACACTCTGTGATCAACTCCTTCAGTGTCACAAACTCAAAATCGGTTTAAAAAAAAAGAAGAAAAAAGAAAACACCGATACACATCTAACGGCGGGAAAAGTGAAAAGAAGGTAAAGAAGAAAACAAATTCAGGCCGGCAAAACACAAATTTCTTAGTTTTTCTTGCATCAGTCAGACTGAATTTGTTCAAAACACTCTCTTTTGGATTCAACTTTAATGATATTTTTTTTCACAGATAACCCCCTGTTCAGCGTCCGTCCGAATCATACCCACAAAAATGCACCGACATTTGAAGAAAACACACACACGCACACACGCGCACATACACACACCATTTCTTTTTCAAAAGCCATTACTTTACGGGCGACACTGCAGAGATTCCGACCTCGTCTCCTGTCGTCGCCGCTACGGAAGAACCCTCCTCTGCTCTTTGGCGCGAGGCCAGGTAAGTCGGGCTTTCTGTCGGTCGCGCTGGTGTCCTGCCAGTAATGGCGCGACGAAAGGGGAGTCTTCCGTGTCGTCTTCTTGAAAAACTTGTTTTCAAACCTTGCTCGCGTTATGCGAAATCCCACTTTGGCCCTATCCAGTTGCTACGCGTAATGTCGGATGGTTCTAGAAACCTTCACCGCCGCTTCCACACTTACTTCACGGATCACGGAGCACTGGTGGCTGCATCGCACAGCGGCATCCACAACAGCCAACCACGACGGCTATGAGAATTAACCACGCCGTCCTCAGGTACGTGACGGCACTATTCCACCGCACATTGCGCGACCATGCTACAGCCATCGCAATCGTTCCTTCGCACTTTGTGGGCAAACATTATGACTTTTTTTTTTTAGAAAACACCAGACCATCTCCAGCTTACTTATTATTGTTGCAACAACTCCTTCTTTTGCAAGTAAACAGGCAAAAACAAGATGCTAAAAAAGAGGGCCGTCTGATGATCGTTAGATGTTTACCCAATGTATATGGTATTTATTGAAATAACTTAAGGTTCCTTCAAGAAGTACCTAAAATAGTTTTTTTAAAGCTTTCAGTGACACTATTTAGCCTGTGGGATTGAGGGTGGCAGAAACAAAAAGCGCAGAGATCGGGACGGGGCGATTAAAATCAGCCGAGGGTTAATTTGTCCGGCCTGCGGTTGCTATTGAAAGAAAAACAAATGCACACATATTCAACCCATGTCCTACACTGCCGTACGAAGCAGCCCTATCGACCCATTATACGCCAATTTTTTTATGTACAACGTACAGTTGTATTTGAAGTCTCGCCATGGTTGTCTACCATACGTCTCCTGTCAAATTGCACAGAAATTGCACGGTTTTCTTCCCTGTTTTAATAATTCATTAAGTAGTAACATCTTAACTAAGTAGCCGTGGCGCGCACCCCAGAAATATTTTGTGTGTTTCGTGCGCTTAACAAGTGTAAAATATAAGGGATTGTCTTGAACCCCTTAAAGTTATTTATTCCGTTGATAAAACTACCTAGTTTTCATATGTTTCTTGATATGAGTATTTCGAATGGTAATTATGACGACTGCTCTTATGGGTGCATATCTTTTTGCTTTCAATATGATGCCTGAATAATTTGGCAAAAAAGAAATGTATACAACAAAGAGCCTCAAAGAAAACTGCTCAATGTGCTGTTGCTGAGTTAGTCGTCGAAAGGCGTGCTCAACATAGTATATGCTTTATTACCTGAACATTTGAAAAGAATCTCGCGAAAAACGTTTTTATGCTAGCGCGGATTCGACGAATTCGACAGGCCGCGCGCAGCAATTTATGCGCGTGATAATAGCGCTCGAATGTTTCTCAACAACGTAGAAGCCGAAAGTGCTCCTAGGTATCAGCAGTTCCTTTTGTGAGAAGCCAGCAATGAAGACGTTTTACGCTTTGTTCTAATATTGATTACACTCGTTATGGTTTGTGGCGAAGAACCCAGACGCCATGAGCTATTTTACTTCTGTATCATTCGTTTTTGGATTTTTAATCACAATACATTTTTCTTCTAAATGGCAGATCTAGCTTACAAATTATTTATTTATACATTTATTTTTTGTAATACAGAAAACGCAATGAACTGTGCTGTGGATGTATCTCTTGGTGCATTTCCACCCATTTAGAATGCGCATGCGCGATAAATGTGTGCGCTATATTTTGCGTCGAGGCTATACAGATGACGGTTTTATAGTCATGCCCGAGTCCCACCAGAGCGACAAACAGAAACAAACGACAGCGACAAGCCTCATACACATGCAGCATGCTCGCGATGGTACCTTTGGCAGGCGTTTAGTCGTTCGGTGCTCGTGAAGTAAGCACGAGTGATTGCAAGCCTGCCAAAGATACCCTCGCGTGCATGATGCTCGTGTTTGAGCATAGCCTCCTTTATTCTACAAAGCCTATCAAATCGCGAAAGACTCTGTTTTGAGACTTGTCGCTGTCGTTTGTTTATGTTTCTCGCTCTAGTGGGATGCGTGCATTACCAGCGCAACTGAACATTTGAACTGCCACTACGAGCCTATGTTTGTAGTCTCATGTTGAGGGAAAGAGATTAATTTGCTACGTCATGGCATAAGAGCTGTTTTCAACAGCGGATTCTAAATGAAGGCTCGCGAAATAACACGACGGTATAGCTACCTTTAACAGAGGTGGTGAATTTCCAGTGTGGTGCTTATGCTATACGCGACGTCAATGATGCGAGCGTAAAATTATCTTTTGGAACAATTTATGGAAGTGCAGGTTGTAGCTGCTTGCAGAAGAAAAGTATCGTATTTCTTTGTACTATACGCCACGAGACTATACGTGTTTGAAAGTTAAAATTTCACGCTGCCGGACAATCCAGAGGTAGCAGTCAATACGGGCTTTTTTAATTTTTAATTTTGACGGGGCGTGACAAATTTTGTGTACATGCGATTATGTTATCGATGTGCTATGCATAATACAAGCTTTTTTGTGAGCCAAGTAAGCAGACATTTGTCAAGGTGTGCTGTGCATGATAATTTTTAGTTTCGGTCTACAGGCACCAAGTGCGGACCATGCACGGCGTGCGGACTATGCACCGTGTGCGGGGCTATCTACTAAACTAAAACTTTTATCCTTGACAACAAATTTACCCCCCCCCCTTCGCGGACTCCGGGTGCGGACTATAGTCTGGGAAAAAACACAATATTTTAGCGTAATGCATGAAACTACTTTACGCCCTAATTAACTCGTCAGTCGATGGGTGTTCATTTGAAAGACTATTTCATTTTTTTCTAAATCTTCCAAGACAAATACAAAAATAAAAACTATTTGCTCAGTCCCTGCTCTTCACTGAAAATAACAAGAACAGAAGTTACACCAGCAAAACATAAACATGCGTTTAATTTGGCAAAGAAAAGAAATAAAAACACAGCGTTAAAACACCACCACCAACAAAAACAATGAAACGATTATAGTCACGTGCAAGTTAATAAAGAGAAGGTGTGGTCTGTTATGATCATTCTCGTTTCTGATTTCTTGATTGGTCCTTGGGCGTTCTTATCGGTTAGTGCCGCAATCTGATTGGCTGCAGAGGGATAATGAGATGTTCTGGCATATATAGGGCTCAGGTGTCAAGTTTATGTTCTTGCAGATTTTGACCGGCGTTGCTTGACTCGAGTGAAAATGAAAAACTGCCGCGAACCTCCACACCTCCACTGGTTCTTCAACGGAGTGCGCTGCGTTCCGAGGTGAGACAACATCTGCGATCGTACAGAGAACCATCACGCATCCAAGGAACTCTGCGAGGATACATGTCAGAGCACACGTCGACCTCATAATCACGACTGCTGGGCAGGCGCCTTACGGGAAACCGATCACCTGCAATTCCGACGGACCGGCCCACGCCTCAGCTGGTTCTTCGACGGAAGGCGCTGCATACATAAATTTGAGAATGCTTGCTATAATCTACGCAATTATTACACAACGAAGATTATGTGCGAGTCGACCCGTATACACAACATTGGGAAGGCTGATTAGGATATTGCCTTCGGAAAAAAAACATTACAGTAAACAAACTGCGGGAAAAGAAAAGAACTGTTTCAAACTGTGTCTAATTCGGTGTGGACGAGCTGTGCCGTCACCACCAGAGTGGCTCAGGCGCTAAGAAGACCGCCATGATAGATATTCGGGACGTAAGCGCGTTAGAGCTGGCTAGACAACCGTATACCGAAACGATGAATTGTCCACCCTTGTGACATTCAGCATAAACGGGGGCTGCTTCTTTACCCGCGACGTGGGTGAGCTCTCGAATGAGTCGATCACCCGAAATAAATGGTGAAACCCATGAAAAAAAGGGTGTAGTATATGTATATGACCGTCAATCTGTCGGCAAACCCAACTATGAGAGCTCAATCGTGTTATTCGTCACGAGAACATGGGCGGTGTGATATTAGAGAATAAAACCGACCGAGCGAGAAGCTCGCAAATGCTGTCACCTGCTTTGCCTAAAGCACAATAAAATATTGTACAAAACATAAAACCAACATCAGATGAAAAATAACGCGATCCACAAAATCTATAGGTGACAGGAAAACTGCCAATGATCACGGCATACACTCGTGTCACAAAAAAAGCGAAATGAATATTTCGGAGGTCTGGTGCATAACGCAAGTGTCTTAGGAACTCAGCCGGTCGTGCACAACAAAGTCATTACTTGATAACGACAATAAAAAAAGAAAATTGTCTAGATATATAAAAACCTGGCTGTTTTTTTTCTAGATGTAGTTCGCCCGAAAGATTTTCTATGAACTAGAAGTCCAACTGGAGCGACAAACAGCTCTGGTGTCACAACGCACGTCAAATAAATCCCATGAAGGCTCGTTTTATTTCACAAGTGTCCTAGAAATTTACCATGTCGTGCACAGCCATGAAAATACCTCAATTGATTTCAAAGGTTTTTTTATTTATACAGTACATGGATCATGAATTATTGTTGTTAGAAGAAGGTCGTCTTTTGCGGAGAGCAAGTCGTCTGCTTCTTTCGGAGTGGTTTGCGGTGACGTCAGAACGACGCCGAGTTCTGATTGGCTTTCATTAGAAGGATAGTGGGGAGACCTCAATGCTGGATGCCTTAAGGTCTACCCACTATTTGTTTTTATCAGCCAATAAGAGCGCGGTGTTCTGACATAAATGAAACCCCTGTTAAAAAAGCAGATGAACTTGCGTTTGGAATTACAGTCCCAGGTGGCAGGGTACAAAAGGATAATAATGAGACGAGCTGGATAACTTTACACATGATTCCAACCGGAGACAACGGACGACAAAGGGAACAAAGGACGAACACATGTTTTAATTTAGTTCAGAATCATGCGTCAGAAGAGCTCCTAGAGTGAGCGAGAAGCCAAGAAGCAAAGGGGTGCTTCGCCCACGAGCGTAATGCGCCCACTCGTCTCTGAAGGGCCGAGCGGGCGGAATGCTGGGAGGGGGGAAGAAAGCAGAGAGGATGGGAGGGCCGGGAGGGTTAAGAGAGTTTTGGAGGCAGTGCGAGGGGAATATTCCAAAGGCTGACCGGTTCACAGTTACGTATCATATCGAAAAGCGAATATTCCGGGCAAAGAAAGTCACTCTTCTCTAGAGATACGCTGATGGAGGGGGTGCTATGCTCTGTCGTCATTGCAAAGCGTACGCATAGCAAACGCCTCAACGATCGGGAGTCCTTTCAAAGCCCGGAACACCCTAGCCGCAGTTCCCTAGCTGGGACGCATTTGAAAGGCTGCACAGTTTTTATAGATAAAGGTAACTTTGGTTACTGTGTCGAGTTAGAGTTAGACCATCGCGATGCTCGTAGCATCCAACAGCGCCAAGTTCTACCTTTCTCTGCGATATGGCTCTCTAGTAACGCCGAGCTCGTCGAAATAACCACTAGGCTGGGAGCGTACGCACTTTTGCGGCAGCATCGTTTCGTGTGAAAATGCTCCATCACTAGGTTTAGAAGCATTGTCATTAAGTTATGAGTTTAAACCTTATATGAATATCCTCACGACGGTTCACGTGTCAAGACGTGAACCGTTTTTCTCACAGAGAGTGCATGATTGTTGGAGAGGTATACCTCTTGCCTTCCTAAGCCTAATAAATGAGCAAATGAATGCAGAATGCATCGATGTCCATGTGCTTGGACAGTAGAAGCTAAATTACTGAATTATTTAATTTTGTAGGCCATCTTTGAAGAATAAGATTTTTAGCAAAACTGTTTGCATGGTTGAAAAGCAAAACTCACACAAAAAGATTCGAACCGTGTTTTCATGTACGTTTATTCGCGTAGAAAAAACAAACAAAAAACACCAGTGAAGCGAAAACCTTATGTGAACCTGCCGAAGTGTAATTTATCTTAACTAATGTAATTAATCGTAACAGAAGATAGTGAGTGCTGTGAGATTTTCTTCCTGCCTTCCCCTTCAATACACAAGGTAAATAAAATGAATTAGAAATTGAATTGAGACGGTGGTGTTGAATTGATGTTATTTTATGTCTAAAACGAGAGTTGCATTTGAATTTGATAAACATTTAACTGCTGACACGATGATCAATGTTGTAAACTAGTATAATTTAACTGTCAAGTGAATTGCGCCAACTGGCCACGTTTTTCGCCTCAGCTTGTGACTCTAATGTCATTGCCCAAGCATTGCCACCTAAAAGTAAAACGCTAAAATCCGTGTACAGGCTACGTGTCATCTACAGCATTGTCACTGGTTACTCCCACTTGTTCAAAAGATGCAATTCCTTATCTGACAACAACAATGAGAGTGCGCCAAACACTGTACCCTTTATCCTCAAGTTTACGAGCATCTAAGATTTCTCGAGTGATTTTGTTTTTATTAGTGCTCAGCACTGCACCATCCTCGAACGTACAGGTTCGCTCAAAGTAAAACGGAGCTCCGAAGCAGCGGCCAAACTGCATCACCGCGCTACCTATCAGTGCTGGCTGGAACGGATAGGTGCAGTCTGCGCATACGCGCGTGCCGTTCGCGGTGTCCTTAGTCTTTCTTGTTTCATCCTCGCATTGTTGACGTCTCGAGGGGCCAAACTCTGTTCCGATAAACACCGCTAGGTGTTCGGCTCGCACGGGGAGATAACGCTGAGGGCAAGTGGAGAGAGAGTGGGAGGAGCTGATCACCTGGCAGTGTTTTTAGGAAGAGTGTTGCGCCGCTCGAGCCACCGATAACGTGTGGGTTGGAAGAAGAAAACGGAGGCCTCCGCAGGGTGGCACGTTCGCATGTGCAGGTGTAGCCTATGAGTTCTAGCCGGCGCTTCTAGATATCGCGGCGATGAAGTTCGGTCGCCGTTCAGACGCTCAGTTTTACTTTGAGCGAACCTGTACGTTTGCAGCCGCGGTCACTGCAATGTTCGCCGAGATTCCCCGTCACCCCAGTATCTATATTTTACCGGTGCTCCCGTACTTGATCATTCCGACAACGTCCTGTCTGCTGCACATATTGTCGTCCACTCAAAAAAGGGATAGAATGCACAAAACCTTCTACGTATTCCGCATAGAGGCTTTGATAGTTTGTTTTGGTACAGTTTTGTTTCCTTTAGAAACTAAATTTACCCTCTTACACGTACCAACCAACTTTTCTGTGGCTGAAAACACCACGTCAAAGCCAATACTATTTTCCACTCTCTTTTAGCTATGGAAATCCTGAAAAGATAGGGTATTACCACGACATTGTTTTCGCCTTTTTCAGCCCTTCTCTTCCAACGCTTTCAGCAAGGTTTCAGACCCGGAAATGATGGCTTGCATGATTAAGGGGTTAATTCAGATTCAAAAGGGAAACAAAACTGTACAAAAATCATCAAAAGCAATCTGTAAAATGCGTAGAAGGGGATTTTGTGCTCCATTCCTTCATCTGCTGGATGACAATATGAGGGACGGCATCCGTACAATGTAGAAACAGTGGTGACGTTGCCTCTTGGCGTACTGTTGCAGTTACTGCTGTTGCAAATCTACGTTCGAGGATTGTGCCGTGCCTAACACTAATAAAGACAAAATCACACTAGAAATCTTAAAGACTTGTAAAATTGGCAGATTAGGTAGGGTGACGGGCGCGAGCGAAGTGTTCCACGGAGTTGTGATGAAAACGACTCGCATGCTGACTGCAGTGCCCGTCGCGGTGGCGTAGAGTTTAATGGCAACACACGCACTGCGTGCAGCGAGTGTGTTGACAGGTCACATAGCTTCTTCATCCTTCGACCCAGGTTTCGGCAATATTGAAAGTTCAACTGTCACATTAAACGGCAAGGATAGTATATGGAGGTCGGGCAGGGAGGCTTTGTTGACGTGAGCGGCCGCCTGGATTCCCGGAGTCTTCCCCCATCTTGGAATGCACCGACGCGTGCGGGAAGTGTTTTTCGACCACCTCGCTTGGTGGTTCCCTTCCCTCACCTTACCTTCCCGGGCTCTGTGGGGGAACGCGTGCAGCCGCCGGTTCTTGACTGCCTTGCCGGACGCTCGGGTTACTCCCGAAGCCATCGGCCGCAGACGGCCGCGTCTCTAGCGGCCAGAGGCATAAATATTACGAGGCACACTTTCACGTAACTCTGCCCCAAAACAAACCAAACACAAAAATATAACATGAGGTCTTTGAACCTGTCACGTTAAACGGCGGGGAATGTTTTGGGTTGAGAGGGCCGACTGTTTTCAGCGCTAAAGGGCAGATCCGCAGGGCAATGACCGTCTGGGAGAGGGGAATCTCCACACATGGTGCGCGCACCTAGGTTTGAGTACGAGGAACAAAGGTAGTGCGAGAAGAGTCTCGGAGGCGAACGGACGCATCGCGTCGTCGAGCGGTACGGCGAGACCACTGTAGACGGCCCCACGCTAAGAGCAAGACGGAGTTCCACTGTGTGTGTGCGTGTCAGCTGAAGAAGTGGGTGCGAGGCCAGGGGCCCCGCCCATAGTGAGCCAGCTGACCGCCGGAACTCCTCCACCTTGGACGGACCGCGCAGGGAGACGTCGTTACCCATCGACTCGCTAGATGAGACTTTCCGCACTCACTGTTACTTCATGAATTAGCCTCTTTCGATTCGGTTAATCGTAACATCTTCATTAGTGACTGTATAAGCCTCCGTAAACCTAGGTTTGTAAACCCTGTTTTCGTAAGCTACCCAATATTACAGAAGCTATTTGTGCAGAGTGTATGTATCGTGATATAGCTTTCTGCCTACCTCTAAATTAAAGTTTCTTTGTTTAAACAACTCATTAAACACACAGTTGTTTAAACAGTTCGTCCACATTTCATGGTCGGAAGGCGCAACAACACAGCTGCCGCGCCATCGCACACTGCCCGCACGGTAGTCTCGGATGCCTCACAGTGCTTCGGAACCGACGACGCTTGCCAACGTTAAAATGGCGACGCTCTCAGTGTTGTCAGACCACCAAGCGATTTCGCATAAGGTCTATTGCTGGGATATCGTAGAACGCAAATAAATTATAAATTTTATATTTCTTTAAAACTTCTTATTCGGCGAAATGTCCACAGTGTTGGCAATGGCTGTCATGGATTACCAACTAGTCCAGTTATCAACCCTACACTCTCAAAAGAAAGGGTCGCTATAGACCTCCCTAAAGGAAGGGACGCTCTTGTAACCTATGTTTGTTTAGAAAGGGAGAAACTTTCGTCCTGAAAGCAGGGGAACAAATTTCCTCCTTCGCCTACATCTCATACATGGCGTCCCCGAATGAAGCAAACCGAGCTCAATAATGCTTAACGAGGACGCTACGTCTATTGTACGGGGCGAGAGGAACAGCAAATAAAAGAGTAACACGAGCTTTCCGCGAACTGTATTTATTTCTGAAGCCAGCTACCTCCCGCAGGTACAGAAACTTCTGTTTCGAAAGCAGTCGCTCAGTCTTGTCGTCGTCAGGAGTGCGATGTGAAACGGAGACAACCGATACCAAGATACTTCGCACACTTTACGTCTTACCTTTGCTATTCCTCGAGCCCAAATCCCTTCGTGAACAGCACATCACCGAGGAGAAATGAACCATTCGCGAAAGCAAAAGCCCCTCTCAAAAGAGCGAATTCAAAGCAGACGTACCTACTTGGCTCATTGTTGCGAGGTGACGGGAAATTATCGCGAAGCGTGAAAGAAGATTAAATCGCTTGCTACCAGATGGCAGGATAAAGCACAGTAATTGCAAGTAGATAGGCTAGGTCACATCAAATCAAAATTCTTTATTTGTCTCCATTCGGAGAGGGAAAACGGAGAAACAAGCAACAGAGCAGTTGCTTGACAGGTCTTCATCGTACCCTCCAGCAGCAGAGACAAAGCACACAAAACAGTGAACACACAAACACCGAAGCTCTTCTTATGAGTTGTGAATGCGAAAGCAGGAATGTCGTTCTTGCGCGCGTCCTCGTGAAGTTGCCGCGCCTCGCTGAAATCAGCGCATGATTCCGTGCCGCCGCCATGACGGCGGCACGGAATGGACTGCAGAAATCGGCTGGCGCGCTCGGGCGGCTGAACCGGCCCCCGAGCGCGCCAACCGATTTCTTTGCCGGCGCACGGGCACGCAGCGCCATGGGGTGGTGCTGATTGAAACTGACGCGAGGCGGCCTCCTTCAGCTCATTTAATTGCCGCTGTGCGTGGCTTTTGCTAGGCTTCAATGCTGGAATGCCCCAGATCGCAGCTTCACGAATTTGTCTGCCGTTTGGCGCGGCTGATGACTTCAGCTCGCTCCATGGGACAGTTGATGGTTCCGCATTAATAGGAATGGTATATGTTATTATTCGTTTGAAATAAAACAAAGCAATGAAAATGGCCACACGTCAGGCACCTACATCTAACCTTAGAAGCTCAACAAAATATGAAAGCAAATGTTTGTTTATCATAGACGAAATGTCTATGTTTAAATCCTTCTAACGATTTAATAGACGAAGAGATGGGGCTATAGTACCACTCAATTCACGTGCTAAAAATATTTTTTATTTACTGATGGCACCACTGAGCGTCGGGAGCTTAGGCACTAATATTATACACATATGTAGATACATTGCGCATACTACAAGCATCGGCTCAACATATACATATGGCGCATAGAGATACACGGCACATAAAAAACATCAATGCAACAGCGCACTAACCCGATTACAACTTCGGAGCTCTGTATTTCCACCTATTATACTCGTCGATTTGAAGTTACGGATTTTCTTGCAGACCACATAAGCAATAAACGATATTCCCAACACGTTAATTCTTTTCAGTAATACCATACGTTTGAGAGTATTTTGATCAGGTTAGGATATGAATTTCTAAGTAAAAGTAAACAGTCATGACGTAATTTTTTGAAAGCTATTAAAATAAGCCACTCCACTGCGGTTCCAAGCCATGTGTTTGCTTCCCCGCACGGCACGTTGCAGATCAATTTTTCTATTGTAGTATTTGTTGTTCTATTTGGGCTGTTCGCGTGCGCCTGTAGTTGTCGTCTTGAGTTAATCTCTTTAGAGGGGTATTCGCTTATATAGAAGCGATGCTTCACGGGCAGAGGAATCGCTTTTCGATCAACTTGAATGCAGTCAAAGCCGCAAAATGCTGTAGGTTTTATAAAGTGTACAGAGGTGCGCCGTGGTCAGCTCTGAAAACGTTTTGCGCTAGCAAGCCACTTGGAGGGCAGTTTCTCCAGGAAACGTAGTGCATTTAAAAGGCAAAATAAGGGTATACCTTTTTTTCTTTTCTCTATTTTACTCTACCATTTTTCCAGTAACGCCAAATTTCCAAACTGTAAATGTACGTACTTTCCGTCATATTTCCATACTTTTCAATCCTTTTCCACGGCGCAATCGCTCTCGGGCTGGAAACAACAGGACATCGCAGACGGCGGGTACATTGGCCACTGTACGATAGGAATAGGTAAAGGCCCGTGTTCCAACATGGCTATTCGCAGGTCGATCCGATTGCACCGTAATCCCTAAAACGGCCATAAAACTCTTTAATGCAAAGCGGAATGTCAACCTGCAAAACCCCGCCCTCTCTGATGACGGCCCGACCAGCCGCCTAAATGCCCAACTGCTTTACGTAATCTCATCTTGTTGTTACACCACACATACGCGAACACGTGGTCACATCAGGTATTACTCCAGTCTTCCATTCACAACGCACAACACTGCCATCGCGACGTTGCTGCTATGTTGCTGACACGCAGAAATAAAGAACCACGTTGATTGCCGGTTGGCACTCGGAATTGGAAAAAAAACAAAACGAACTCGGCATGAAGGTATTCAGGCCCCCGGAAGCAAAACCTGACCGTCTTGGAAGCAGTTTCCACGATTTCAATAACGTCGTCATCGTTGACACGTCTTTCCGCGATCCGGAGGCCGCCATCTTAGCCCAGAGTACTTAGCGCTGCCAGCGCTGGTGGCACTGCTCCGGAACTTCGCAGTTTCTGAACGGCCTCGTTTGCTCGCATGATAATATTAGTGGTAAAATACATCAATGAAACTGAAGTGGTCTGCGCATTTGGACCGGGAGACGGAATCAGAGGCAGCTTTCGCTTTCGCTGAAGCTCAATCATCTCAGCAACATTTATTAAACAACGCGCGCGACATGCTCAAAAAAACGAAACCGAAAAAAGATGTGGTCGGACGGCTGTGCATTTCTCCCGCCTGCCTGAAGAAGCAGAAAAACAATCTCGTTCCTCCTTTCTTCCCGTGTCCGCTTGGGGGCGCGTCAGTAGAAGGAAGGAAAACGAGCTCTTGCTACCTTTTTCCTCCTTTTTTTTTGGCGTGACTAGTCTACATAAGTAAGCCTACAAAAAAACCGATTCACGTGATGTGACTGCGTTACACTGCAATTAATACCGCAGCCAAATTGATACCGTGAATTGAATGAAACTGCGTGAAATGTGCATCCTGGGGGTGTTCCTCATTTTTGTACATTTGCCAGTAACGGCTCGACACATCACACGCACAAAAAGAACGCACAAACGAAGAAAAGACGACTAGCGCCATCGTGTCTTAAGGTTGGCAGTGGTTAATGTGAAACGGAATCTAATAATGCAAGAAAGCACCTCAAGGTACATAATTTATTACCTTAACGCGTAAAAGCAATATTGCGGCAATTGAATTTTATCAGTCATATTTTTAGTGGTTACGTACGAGTGTTCTTTATTTGACCGGGACACGACGATAACGAAACAAACTGCGCGGCTCAGAAGCTTTTGATAGTTTTATTATAGTTATAATTGGGAGGCAGTAAAAACCACCAATTTGTAAGTACGGCGTGGGTTAATAAAACATATGTCGTGGAAATCGCGTCTATACTGCGCGAATTCTAGAATCCTTCAGTCCGTGTGCAGCAATTTATGTACTTGTTCAAAGCCCTGGATGTCTATTATCTATAAATCGTGACTGTTTTTCGCAATCCGTAGTTCCTCCCGTAAGAAGCAAACCATGAAGGCGTTCTTTCTCTTCGCTCTCCTTCTAGTGGATGGCCGTAGTGGTTTCTGGCAGACCTACCATGGACAACCCATCTGGTGAGTGCATTTTCTATGGTACCAATCGCTTTAGAATTTAAAACACTAATTACTCTTTCCTTTTGAGATCAGACATGTAAGAATATTTATTTTTGTTTATGAAGCCCGATTTTAATATAAATATATTTGGTTATATTTTACGTCGGAAGGTGCAGCCGCGAGTGTATTAGGGTTTGAAGTAGAGCTAGCCAGTGCATACTGGTAACAGGAAAAAAAACAGCGCAAAACTACGGAGGAAAAGAACATAAAAGACTCGCACAGCGCTGACTCATGAATCCGTTTTTTTTTTCTTGTGTAATGCCGTCATGTCTTGATGAAAAACAAACAAAAACGAAATGGTCAATCAGCGCTGCGTTTGTGTCTTTTGTGTGCTTGTCCCGCGTCTTTTTTGCGCTCTTTTCTCCCGCTTCGAGTGTTTATTGCTTAGCGGAAAAGCGAATTATTTGAGAGTGAGAAAAACAACAGCAACCACCAGAACAACAAGAACAACACCAACAAAAACAACAACAACAACAAGAGTATAGGTCCTCCGAGCAGCTTGAAGCATCACCAGCGTGCAGGCATATAACTTCGGCGTAGGTGCATATAACTTCGCCGTACGTGCACTCTCCGATGAAGCTGGGACTCCATGTACAGCGTTTCTCGCCTCGTCGAATCGCAGCCAACTGTATGGACCGATGGAAAAGTCGCCTTCTGCGCGCAGCCATCTTCGTCTGCCCGGCCGTGGAAAGCCTTCTGAGCATGGGCTGCTGCTCTACATTGCGGTTTACCAGATCCTGCACATTCGTCCAGAGCTCAGTGACTCATTATTTTTTACAGGGTGCTCGTCGTCTTTCTGCGCTTTCCGTCGCCGGCTAAAGCAATCACGGAAAAGACGAAGCGTCGATTCCAGACGCAGTCGCTATGCCTGAGGGTTTTAGCCGGTGATGCAGAAAACGTTTAATGATGACAAGCGCCATGATGGTGCATTTTTGGTGTTGCTTGATTGGCTTTATGGGATCGTGTACGGTTGACTGTGGTCAGACTTGTAGAGTGTTACAGAGTCTAAAAAACGCAAATTCGCCTGCTTTTCGTTGGTGCTCCGATTGGCCATCCAGCCAATCGGAGCACCAATCGGAACCCTGCGTTTCGACGTCCCCCACCCACCCCTGCGCAAGTATAGCTGACGAACTAACGCTCCTGATGCGTTCATGTTCCAGGGATAGCAGACAACCGCTGCTCTAGCGCGGATACAAGGATGATCTGCCTCGAACCCGAACGCCACTACTGGCGCTTTTACAAAAAACAATGCGTACCAGTGTTTAACAACAACATGTGTAATACAAGAAACGTTCACGCGTCCAAGGCTGAATGCGAGAAAATCTGTGTTCACCAAACTTGATAAATACCGATTCACGCGTACTTCTGCGTCCATTGCAGACGAGAGAGCAAAGAGGTACTGGGAATAAAAACCTTTAAATGAGGAATCCGACTTTGCGTTGTTTTTCTTTTTTTTTCCAGGAGATATGCGACGAACGCTCGGCTCTGACGTCACGCCTAAGTGGTGGCGCTGCTGTCGGTGTGGTGCGCATGCGCACGGTCTGCGTTCGATTCTTTTTTTCTGCGCACACGGGGCGCCCATGTAAACCTGGTAGGGGAAAACGGCGTGAGTTTCGTCGTAAAGAACCGTTTGTTGTTCGTCCTTCATGGCGTGCCTGCCAAGTATAGCCCGTGCTCTGTTTATTGAGGATTCTCGAATAACTGGGCATAATTAAACCACTTCCGTATCAAAATATCAGTCGTCATTGTAATAAGTTTCGGCCTCTCGCGCTAAAAATATCATGCTTGCTAAGAGTGTTCAGGTCGCCATTTCTAGAGCCTTGCGCGGATAACAGTTTCATTATCCGCATCCAATCCGCATCCGCAAACGTGGGGGGTAGAAATAATTTTAATGAATATTGTGCCTCTGCAATATTTCGTTAAAATGAAATGCGACTTTGATATTGCGAATTCAAATGTATTCATTGGAATAATAAACGGCATCGTTGCTTTCAGAAGTGTAGGCATCTTGGCGTAAAGAAGACATATAGTACACCTAAATTATAACTTAGCGGATGATGATTGTTCGTCCGATAAACTGCATTTTATTTATTTGGTTTAAAAAAAAAAAAAAACACTGTCAGCTTAGTTCGGGTTTTGTCCCAAAATGGAAGGGAAAGAACACGGTCTTCAACAGCAAACATGCAGTAATTTTGACATTATAAATCATGTTTAGAAGAGCACGAACGAAACTATAGACGTTTTTGCGTTTCTTTTTATTTTCAATCACGTGGGTTCCGGTACCTGGCATGCGGACGACGAATTAATCAGAAGTTTCAACCTGGAATGAGCTAAAATAAATATAGGTGAGGCGAAACAAGAATGTGTGACAATGACGCATTTTTCTTGAACACTTCCAGCGGCGTGGAGAGACCAAAACGACGGTTTAGCGCATACCAGAATTGACGACATTCAAGATGGCTGCGCTTTTGTGGAAAAGGTGTATAGGAGTATTCACTGGTGGCCATAGCTGTGTGCGAGACTTCTGAGCGCGTGCTGACGGCGAGCTTCCGCAGTCCCTTTGCAACGTGCATTCCGCACCATCAAGATTTAAGGTCTTAGCAGCTAATGATGTGAGCTTGTTCAGAGCATGCGCTCTAAACATCAGCCCTCGTGTATGGTGTGCAGTGAATGCCCCCTGTACTTACTTTAAATAATAAAAGAGATATGCAAAGAAAATACAAACAACCTATATAAAAAAGGATATCATTAAAAAAATGCAACGAAACATTTATTTTTATTTTGAGGTATATCTATGGCGCGAGACGATTTTTTGTCAAGCGAGGTGTAACGGCCCTCCTTTCCACTTTTCTCTCTCGTGCCTGTACGCTCCGCGTGAAGGAGAGAGTAAGCCGCTTGGTTTGGCTTGGCTGCTCGGCTGAAAAACGTACGCAAGCCTCGTTGGCCTCATGCGACTTCAGCTCAACTTCGGCGCACACTGTGTGCTTGGATGTCTGTGCTGGTGAGGGTAGCAGTGGTAGTCTGCGTCTTTTGCTAGGAATCCGGAGTTGAAGCGTAGACTCTCGACCGCATCAAACGGCTCGGGCTTCACCCTACGAAAACACGCCTCGAAGAACAGCAATCCTCCCCGCGGAAAGCGCAGTGGCCAGCGATGGGCCTGCGGACAGCGGTGCCGGCGAAACGGAGCTCCCATCACCGAGTCGTATGAGTAACAAAACGGAAGTGAGGATTTTCGCATACTTGTTGTTTCTCAAACACCGAAAGGTTTTGTTAAAAA
>JAZHYW010015399.1:0-41505 GCA_037355805.1 Ixodes ricinus
CGTCCATCAACTAGTAACAAAACTCAAAATCCGAACAAAATATGAAAAAAACGGGTAAATTTTAACGAGGTAGAGCGAGCAATTTTCGAAACATATATGGTTGTGCTTATAGACGCGGACAAGAGGGAAGAACAAGACAACACAACGCGCTCACTCCAACTGCTTCAGCCTCAGAAATAGACGGGGATATATGCTCTCTGCTATCGCGCCACTCGACCAATCCCGTAAAGGTGTATCCACACGACGGACCGGGCCGCGGACCGATTCATCACGTGATGCGCGGCCCGCGGGCCGTCCGGCTGCAATGAGCATCCACACGGCGGACCAAAAGAGCAGACGACGGAGCGAACGGGCCTGTCTAACCCTCGACCTCACAGCTCCGCCAAACGCATGCAGCGAGCTGCTTTGAGGCTATTTGTAAGGAGCCAAGATGGAGGTTGAACAAAAGAGACGTTTGGCTGCGGTGACCCTGGCGTTGACTATTGAGGACGAGGAGGACTTAAGTGAACCGAAATGGGCATGCTGGATGAAGCCCTAAATGTGGAGGAAAGATCTTGGTCTGCATAGTCAACTCTTTTCGTCGCACAACAAAAGGTTCGTCTTCTTCGTCTTCAACAGTTGGCGCCAAAAGAAAACGACTTTGGATTTGGATTCCAATCCAAACAACAAAAGTCAGCTTGTTGCCAGACTTAGCGCTTCAATTATACTAAAAACGCCGCGGTCCGCCGCCAAGGTCCGGGCGAGAAAAGTCGCTTGGCATTTCTCAGAAGCGCGGGCCGTGGACCGCCGGCGGACCTCGAAAACCGGTGACGTAAGATCACGTGATGCGCGGCCCGCGGACCAAACCAGCAATTTGGTCCGTCGTGTGGCTACACCTTAACCCGTTGCTGCTCGCAAGAACCCTGTCTCTTTATCTACCAGATCGATTTAAGCCACGCTGAGGCATTCGTCGCGATGACTTTTGATTATGTTTGCCTCTAGAATTTATCTTGCCATTTTATATTTATGCCTGCTAATAATCGTGCATATGGTCAACAAACCTTTTCATCCGATGTCATGACAATGCATCGACAAACGACCATCTCTATGGCTGCTCACTTTTTGGTTGTGTTCGCGTAATCTTTCGGGAACACATCTTTTTGTCTGGTCTACGTATTTTCTGCCACTCGTCAACGGGAAGACCATGTTTTCAAAGATTCAACCCCAACGCGTTCACATTCAGCATTAAGAAACATGGGACGTAATTTACCATGACTGCGCTTATTTTATTTTTTTAGATTTCTTCTTTTACGTTTTTGTAGGCTCATATCGCCGCAACATTATTTGTTGGGGAATGATAATTTGGTGCCCAGGACTCACCACTTCCCGCATTTCTTAAATTGCCAGTCACTCTGTAGAGACTAGAAGAATGTTGCAGTATAAAACTGGAGAAATAAAATATTACGCTATCGTACGCAGGCAGATGAAAGTTCTCGATTGACCGGCAGGAATAAAAAAAAAGTATCCATTCGCTTCCGTGTCGAACGTCTCAGTTCCATCGATTTCACTACTTGCCTTTTAGGGAAATCCGATTAAAGCGTTTGCATGTCCTTATGAGGGGCGGGCTAAGCAGAACTGCCGGTAATTAACTAAATTGACCGCGTCGCAATTTGTTGACATGGCAGGCTCTTTTTCCGGCACTCTGCCAAGTGGGCCTCTAATTGAAGCTCCGCGTTGACTAAGATCATTTGGGACTCGGTTGTGTTGCTTTGCTTTTACAGCTGACCCTATTGCTGGTCTTATCTCGTTTCAGCAAATCGTTGGAAGGTCGCCCCTGGAAAGCCAGACCTGTTCGATGTCCGAATGAGGCCTTGGTGAGAACCCCGTTCGATTAGTTGCAATATCGCGTTCATCTCGTTAAGGTTACCACGCAGTCCATTAGCGACGTGAGCGACGAAAAGCGGCGCTGTGGTTGAAGCCGCGATTGGCGAAACCACAGCTTCCTGCATTATGATAATTCCTGCTCAGTCGCCGGTTCGCCGCGAGGCAAGTTATGCCAATCACGGCGAGGCAAATCCCGTTCGTGATGTCACGAAAGGAAACGAGGCAAATCCTTCCAATCACAGCGAGGTTATCCCGTTCATGAAGTTGCGAAAGGAAACCATGAGAGAACGCCACTGAAACATCTCGGTGCTAATAGCGTTCAAGCGATTATGAATCATTTGGACATATTTGGGCGACTTGGTACGAAATATTAGTTTGTTGTTCATCACCAGCACTAGCCGCGATACCCAGTATATGCAGCGAAGTTTCGCATCGACAATTATACTCTGGTTGGCATAATAAATGACATACTAATACTTGGTTTCTTACTTTGCCATGGGTCAGCTTTTACGTGCCAATTGCTATCTAGAGGAATTAAAATTATTTGCGAGTAATGCTAAGAAGTCGGTTACTTTATCGCCCACCGGATATGTTGGACGGCAAACCCAAGCGCGATGAGAACAGGCGCAGGACAACCGTTTTTAACAACTGTCGCTCGAGGGCCGTTTTTACTGCACATATGTGCCTGCACTTTTATGCTGCACTCCAGTAAATGACGCCGCTTTATTTGCTTTGTTTCTCTTCCAGGTTTATTGACGGCTCAAGTTCGCCTAAAGATGTGATTGTACTAATGGACACGTGAGTTCCTTTTACGGCGATAACCGTTACTGACAATGATTTTGCAGCGGATCCTGGGGTTTGGCTGTGTGCTCGTCGTAGAACCCTAAATTTAGCAAAGACATTTTTCCTCTAAATTCAGTGGAGAATCACAGTGTCACGTGACACTGTGATATCATGATGTCACGTGAAGTTCCAAATTTACAAATTTCCTTTTAAATTTCGTCGGAATTTCGTGCCACGCGACGTTGTGATGTCACGTGAGGTCATGGTGTTACGTGATATCAGGATGTCACATGACGTCGGGAAGTCACGTGATGTCACAATGTCACGTGACGTCATAGTGTCAATTCAACGCCGTCCACTAGCGGGACACAAACCCGCTAAGTTTAAACGCGGCAATGTAACTGCGTGCCGCAGATCCTTTTCGGGACACGCAAGAAATAGTCGTGTTTTTTTGTTTTGTTTTGTTTTTAAGAAGAAGAAGAAGAAGAAATGTGAGTCGATAATATTCTAATCTTTCTGCTGATTATGCGAAATTGGAATCATTTATGCCATAAGGAGGAGGAGGAGGAATAAACTTTATTATGCCTGTATATGGGTCTCCGGGTACTGCCTAATTGTTATGCTACGTTTGAATTACTTAGTTATAGGCACGTGTAATGATATGTTCGTTGCCCCTGTCAACTAGTCCAACTGTGACGAAAAGGTGCTTTGTTGCCTCTTTACGATTGATCTTGCTATCGATTTTACGTCAGAGCAAGAAACTTTCCATTATTGCTTTCCATTCCAGGAATAGTTTTATTGTTATTGGTGTTATTGTTTTGCAATCTATTTATTAAATTACTGTAGTTCGGTCTTTATGCGTCAAAATGTACAAATAATCTCATGATGTAACCTTTCTTTCTTCAATTGTGTTTTTGTTTCCTCCGACTTCTGCAGAAGCGGCAGCATGCACGGCCCCTCCATGGAGATCATGAAGCTTTCCGTCAAGTCCCTCCTGAAGACGTTTGAAGAGAACGACTTCATCAACGTGGCTTGAGTGAGAGCTCGGTTTTGGGTTCGTTGTAGTAGAAATTGTACACTAAGTAGGCCCGGTGCTTCGACATATGGCATCATACGCCGCCCCCATAACGATTTAGGCAGCAATGCATAACCGCTGTTTATGTCCTATTTTTTTCACCTATTCTTGTCATTTTAGTTCAACATGTCCTATGGTCACACAGGAGATCAGTAGTTGTTTGCTTGCGTTCGTTGACTCGGTACCCTTGTGTGATGCCGACAAAAATGCAGGCGCATTATCTTCAAAAACGCTGCATTATAATGAAACTGGCGACACCGCGGAACATGCGCTTCAAATAATTACGCACATTTGATTGGAAGTAAACATTATGTTATGGGCTTGCCACTTCGACTGTGGGTTTTGAGTACGCCACCGTTTAGTATCTTGAGCTATACCAGAGGAGGAAGTAATTTTGTAAAAAGCTTTTTGTTCCCCCGTTACATTATTTCGTTCTCAAAAATTACCTCTATATTTTATTTCTCGTAAGAGCGTGGCATTGCCTTAATAGGATGCATCGCATGTTAAGCATTTTCTCACCGCATTCTGATCCTACTTTTAGTCAGAAAATGAAACCAGTGGCGCATCCACACTGGAAGCGGATCCGCGTTCACGAAGCGGTTGCAGATGCGGTTCGCGAGCGATCCCGTTGAGACACACCCAGAGGCAGTTGGAGGTTTCTCGGCGATAACGCGTGATCTTTTGAGAGTTGCGTCTGGCAACCCTGTTTTACAATCCAAAATCTACTTTAGTCCACAATTCAAAGCCAAAATTTTGCTGTTTTCGTATGGTAGTTTTGGCACCCTGAAGATTTTTCTTCTGGATGTTCGCGCGCATCACGAGTTGAGACAGCGAAAAAGAAGACATGGACCGGCAAAACTCGCCTGTGCTTCCCTCGACTTCGCCTAGAAGCAAAGCCCAGCTAGGCGCGCCTTGCTAACTCAGAACAGGATGCCCCTGACCTTTTCTTCAAAGTGGACCCTTTCCCCGTGAATATCTGACCTTGTTGTCCTCCTCGTTGTTCGCTCTTATCATTTTCGAAGTTGTGAACGGTGCGGGTGAACCGGGGTGTGGGGGAATGTATTTCGTGATAGCCGGTCGTGGCTTCGTTGGTGGTGGACTCTCCTCTCGTCACTCGCACGTCGATCGAGTCTACTGTTTGTTTTTTACATTAAAAATAATCGCCGTATGGATTACCTCTGCATCGTCTGGTACGTACACTTTATTTCTTGAGTATGTTCCTTTATTTCTTTTGTTAGTACTCGCTACGGGTCGAGCTAGCGCAGGTACCCTGCCCGTTCCGCGGTAGTGCGTTGGCTACTCAATCAGGCTCACGACGTCTCTATCGGCCTTCGTGGTGGTCATGCACGGTGTCGAAAGCTTTCAATAGTTCACGCGACTATCTTAGTGGGTACAAAAGCTGACAATTCGGTCGCTCAGGGGCGGGTTCCGACTTTCTACGGGGAAAGACTAGCAAGACAGCGAGCATCGGGCTGTGGTACCCGGAATAATAAATAAACTCTTACCCGAACCAAATCACCGGCGCGAATTTTTGCGCGGCGGACTCAAGTGACGAACGTGAACATCCCGTTTCTCCGTTGATTTGTCTGCTGTAACGCTAGGACTACAGCCCCTTGGACGCCTCACAAACGACAGGTGATGTCTTGTTTGAAAAGACACTGACGTTACGTCAGCTTCGCGTTTCGATTGGTTGCCGCTTTGCGGTTCGTGAATTGTTGGGAGAAATCGGTTCCGAAGCGGTTGGCGAAAACACGCTCCAACCGCTCGATCTCAGCCGCTTTGCGGTTGAGAACGCGCGGATCCGCTTCGCGTATGCGGATCCGCTTTGCGTTTGCGGATCCGCTTCCAGTGTGAACGCGTCATAATTTCGTCTATGGGAAATTGCTCTATCTTTCATCTTAATTTACCTTTCATTCAACTATTCGCGACTCCAGCAAAACAGACGGCTCCTAGTGGGCAAACAATGAACTGGCCGGAACAGGTCCTTTCGCGATTTCTGCTCGTCTCTTGTGGCTTCCGTGATTACATGTTGTCGGTGGTTTGCGCTACAGAACCCCCGGTAACTTTATTGTGACTGTAGTATCAGCTTGTTCCCAAGTTGCTCTGCATGCAACCTACGCAACCGCGTGAAGCAGTTATTCCGCGTTCATCAACGTTCCTCAGCAGGGCCGGATGAAAGTATACGGTCTGAGGGTCTGCTCCCAGGGCTCCAGGCTGTCAGGGGCCCCGTTTCGGCCCCCAGAAACTTGGAAAAATTCTAGTCGCTCCCAGTTCAGAACAGCTAAAGAAGGAACAAAACTAAAAGGAGTCTCTGGTCCCTGGCTTTCTGGCATTGCCCCCCCCCCCTTTCCAATCTATTTTTCTTCAGCGGGAAAACAATGATGCCATAAAGTTCCCTTCTCTAAATGAGCTGGCGTTTGTGAACTCGTTGTAATAAACTGCGCTAGAGCAACAAAATGTAAGCGTTGTCTCCCACCTTCCTTGTCGGAGAGAGCAAAGCTGTCGACACTGGCGGTCCCTTTGAAGTCTCTTCTAATTGAAGACAGGTGGAAGGAGGGACACGGAGTTCTCTATTGTACTGGGGCTCCTTCGACGCGTTTTACGGACGATGGTGGGTTGGAAGGCAAGCAAGTGTTCCCGAAGGCTATAGGAGCAACATACATGCTACACCTTATTTTTGCTTATTTTTTGTCTTTTAGCGTAGTTTCATATGGAAAGTTTCCTCCAAAACGACAGGTCTAAAAGAGGCAAAATATATATATATATATATACATCGGTGAACCCCCCGAAGCCATCCTTTCTAACCGTTAACAGGCGTTTCAAAGAGCAGGTTCTTAAGATGTTCCCAAAAGTTTTCGAGAGACAGTGGGCGCGTTAAAGGGCAACTTCGGCCAAACCTCAAAATGAAATAAATTACTTTTATCGCTGTAGTAACACAAAATACGACCGCAGCCAAAAGAATTACGTCCGTGGGACGCCGCATTCTCAACTAATGCCGGTAATAAAAATGAGACCCGCCGCGAGCCGCTGCTTCTTACCGGGCGGCCAGCGGGTTGCCGAACGCTAAAGCAACATTGGGTCGTGACGTCAGTATCGTTCCCTTTTTTCCTCCGACCCGGACGTTGCGCGGAGTGCGCTTCTTTGAGCCGCTACCACCGCTACTTCTGCTTGTGATTGGCGTGTTTAGCCGTTGCTTTTATCTCTAGCCTGTGTAGCTTCGGTATAGCCTTTTGTTTATTTGCTTGTGAGGACTCCAAGACCCGTTTTAGCGAGCAACTCGGTGCAACCAAGACTGCCCTGCTGTTCCTCGAAAGATGCCGAGTACAACTTTTAGCGTTGTGGGCTGCTCAAACAACCCGCTGCGCCATTAGGAGGTGCTTTTTCACAAGTTTCCAACGGACCGGAAATCGGAGAAGGTGTGGGTGAACGCTGTTCGACGAGTGGGCTTTGGACTTCGGCTTTTACGCGCCCGAGGAAAAAGAACGAAAAACAGACGTGTACAGCCCAGCACACGTGAGTTCGGGCGTCGCGGCCTACGCCGGAGAGCCTCAGAGGAGTCAGAACTTCCTGTCTGTGACTGACTCGCAGCGCGAAAGCGAGAGGGCCCCCAGTACTGTACTTCACTGACAGCGCGGCGTAGAGCAACGCCGCTTCATCCACGGAGTCTCATTGACACTTTAGGCCTCGCGACGATTACGGAAGACCGCACCCACGGCGACAGCCGCCGAGTACGGCACCGAACGCGTTCACTCGTTTTCCAGTCGCTAGCTTTTGGGTATACAAGCGACGAGTACGGCAGAGCCCACGCAAGGCGGCAGCCGCCGAGTACGGCACCGAACGAGTTCACGGGTTTTCCAGTCGCTAGCTTTTGGGTATACGCACTAACTCTTGCTACATATGCTGGATAACTACCACGTATACAGGAATAGAACAAAATCAGCTTATCTCCTATCTTTAGACGGCTAGCGCAACAGAGATAGGTGCGGCTCGGCCTGCGTACTCGTTGAACGAGAACAATCCTGACGTCACGTTCACATAGCGGCTGATTTCCAGTGTTGCCGGGGCCTCGAGCGGCTAGTTTTGGTTTTGTTGGCCGCGGCCCAAGCAAATCTTCGAGGCGTCGATATCTTTAAAACTACGCGCAAAACCGAGCAAAAAATGACACCTTGCAATTCAAGGACGCTGACTGGGCTAAAAACAGTCATAATCCCAAAATCTAAAGGATGGACCGGAGTTGCCCTTTAAGTCCGTGCCACGGAGCGCGAGAGTTTGGCGCTCCTTTAGGCAAACGGACAGGAGTGCCACCGGAGACTGACACTCGAGCGCGCTCTTCGTGCACCGAGAATTTTTCGGAGCGCAATTGACTTCTTCGTGTTCCGTGACGTCATGCAAACAAACAAGATGGCTGCGCTGCTGTTGAGACCGTTGACGCCGTCGAGACGAGAGGTGTAGCCGGACCGCCGCCCCTTTTCAGTTGATTAGTGCTTAATCCAGAAGGTAAAAACGATTTGACTTGAAAGCCAGGACAGCAATTAGTTTTCCGAAAAATATTTGTTCGTGCATCTCGCCTGAAAAAGAAATTCATCTGTCAAACGGTAACGTACCGATAGCACATCGACAGAAACGTTGCCGAGATGAGGAGACATTCGGACCGCTCTGCCCCTTTTATATTGCTTAGATTGGAAATCGGAAACATCAGTCAGCGTCGAGCAAAAAGGTTTGCTTGTACGTCTTGCCTGAAAATGAATTGATCTATCGAACGAGCGTGCCGATAGCTCGACGACAGAAACGTTGTGATGAAAAGACAGTCATACTGCTGCCCTGCTTAGAATGCTTAGCCCAGCTGCAGCAAATAAAAATACTTAGATTGGAAGGCCGAAACATCAGTTAGCGTTGCGGGAAAGGTTTGGACATACATACCTCCTAAAAACGAATTGACGTGCTATCAAAACACGGTGAATAGGTAACGGCGTAGCTTTCTTCCCGCGCTGCGAGATGGAACCACGGAATCTCTGACAAATTTAAGGGTTTCAAGCGTCGACGAACGGGTTCAAGGATGTTGTCTTTAATTTAAATCGGAACGGCATGCATGGTCAATAAACAGATCGGCCAAGGTAACTTTTCACATATGTGCACGAAGCGAGTCTTCTAACCTTTCAGAAATATTAAAACGTTCGTAAAAACTTCATAACGTCGCCGTTTTTTTTTTTTTTTTGTTTTTTGTTTTAGACTCTGCCGTTCCACACAGGCCTAATTAATTTATCCTCGAAATAATTTCGGCTTCTGCCACCCGCATCCAAGAAAGGCCGGGTTCGTGATAACCGTGCTGTCGGAAGGAGCTCGTGTGGCTCGCCGATAGTTTCGGGCAGTGTTCCAAAATTTACTCGATCTCACGCTAGGGTAAAGGTTCTGTACTTTAGCGTGCGAAAACCCACCCGCGTCCAATTTTTCTCTAATATTGTTGTCACGTGACATAATCCGCCAGGGTAATTCGGATCTATTCGAGTAGATTTGGAACGCAGCCTCGGTATGTCGCGCTCTTGTACGCCATGCGTCGTTTAGTTGCTGCGCTCGGAGTATGAAACTCGGAGCGTCGGAGTAGGAGTAAAGGAGAGTGGCCTTAACGCGCCCAGTGACTGCAAGAAACTGCTCTTGAGCCTGTATCTGCTCTACCAGGGCGAGACAACACTTTTCCTGCCATCTAGTGATATGATCGCTGCAATTTTTAATGCAGTAGTGTGTTAGTTTTGGACACAAAAGATCAGTTATTATCGCATCGGCTTCAAAACGGCTTGAGCACTAAAAACTGTAACGACCAAGATTACTTTTGAAGTCAGTCATTTATTAAAACAAAAGCTAGTTAGACAAGTTCCAATCAATCGGAGATATTACTAGAATAAAAAACACTATATTCTCGGCACAGTTTTCGAGTTGCGACTCGCGATGCATGTCGTTAGGATCAGCGGAATGTTTGTTCTTCTTTTAATGGAAATTATACGGGTATCCTTTCGGTTACTGATTAATGCAATTTGTGCCCAGGTAATCATACCAGTCGACATAAAGGGAGCCATTCGTACCATCTCTCTAACTTAACATCGTGTTGAATTTATGCAAGTCGGCAGAGACACGTACTGTATAAATAAGGTTGTAGACCTGATCAAACAAGTTCATAGGAACGCGGAGTCTACATTTTCAACATTTCAACGGAAGTTTACGAGACTCCCTGGAGCTTCTAAATGTGCGCGACACTTCTTAACATTTTCCCGAATTGTTTATCTATTTTCGATTTGTACGTGTTAGTGACCGATTGACTATTTCCGAAACAGCATCTAACCCACAATCGCATCGGCTTTATTTCCACCCATTAAAACCTGAATTTCCTAATTATCGAATCTATAAATATAGACACCTTTCAAATGTGCACCATAAAATCAACGATATCTGTATTTCTTACGTTGGTGAAATACACATAGAGCCGTCATTGTCGTTACCAAAGTCAAATTTGGGGGTTTTACGTGTCAAACAAACAACGCGCATCTGGCACGCCCCAGCGGAGGACTGAAGATTAATTCGGACCACCTAGGGATCTTTTGACGTGCAACCGAAAGCTCATTTACACGGCGCCTTCTCCGCAACAAGCCTCCGTCAGATTGCGGGCACCTCGGCCAGGATTCGAACCCGCCACCTGGGGATCCGTAGGCCGGCACTTTGCCTCGGAGCCAACGAAACCGTTATTGTCTTTACCGCCACCACCATTGTCATCATAATCAGTATTATCACCATCAGTAGGGGCCTCGTGAACAGCCGTAGCCCAAGGCCCCAAAATACCTTAATCCGGCCCTGTTCATCAGCACCGTAGAATGAGAGTAGGCGGTCCTTTGGTCGCCTCCTCGAAGAAGGCCAAGCTTCTGGAGGCTCACGTACGCCTACACATCGATGCAGGCTCGAAACGTGGAGGATAAAAACCGGGGCAAACCATTTTGAGTCCAACGCTCGCTTGCTGATGCCCCAGCGTTGTGCTTTGAGCTGGCGCATAGCAGGGCACGGCATGCGTTAGACCGCCATATTTGCCCGAATGCGGCGTCCCCTATTGGTCGCTCGAGTCCCGAATAGTAACTGAAAGGCTGAGAACTACAGGGAGTCTCTTTCGGAAGCTCGGCCTCTAGCACGAGCTCGTTGCGCCTTCCACCATGCTTTGGCTGCTCGTACACGCTCAAACCTCACGAGACACCGAAGCCTCATCGAAGATAAAAACCTCGCACTGGAGGCGGGGCAACCGAAGGACCACCCTGCCGTTATCATCCTCTCAGTGACGTATAATCAATGTCCGTCACTCTGGACTTTGATACCAAAAGAACAATCTTTTTGCGACAGTGCGCGTGTGCCTTGACTCACGCGCTCACGTTTTAACTTAAAATAGGAAGTTTTCGAACAAAGAGTTCCAGCGCATTGGGTCCCTCGAAAAGCTTGGAACGTCGCAGTGCGCAAGCGCAGTGGTTCTACGCATGCGCAGTGCAGTTGCCCAAGCAAATCGGGGGACCCGAGGCTTTGGGGGACCCCTGTTCCGAAGCTCCCTAGTGAGTATGCTCAGCAGCTAAATTTAGTGGAACGTAAACCCGCGCGGCAAAGAGCACCGAAAGCTTCTTTTGTGACGTGACCAGAACCCGCCCTGACGCATCAGATCTTTCGGCGGACCAAGAACCTCCGTACTACGGGATTTGTCGATACGCTCAAGCTGCCCTTTCTAACTTGTCTCACTCCACCGATATTGGCAACGTTTCTTTTTTACATCATCCCAGTAATTCAACAAGTGGTTTCGCGGCGTGAATTTATTTATTTATTTATTGAAATCGTTTACCAAAAACCTAAATTGGAAGTACGCTCGGTACACGATTCCGAATTTTGAACGCACAGCCTGGCTGCTCGTAAACGGTACAATACAGAAACGCTAAAAATAATAAAGAGGTGTTTTTTTGTTTTCTTTTTGTGGTTTTGGGTTCCGATATTTGAGACTCGAGATCAAAGACTATCGAAGTTTGCAGCTACCTGAAGATCAAAGGGAGGCAGGTCACGGCTGCAGGAAGAGTGCTGGCGTGTCAAGTTTTGCATGAGCGTGAACAGAGCATTAGTGAAGCAAGCAGCGCTTGAGACACGCGCTTCACGTTCGCACAAAACCAAATATTTATATATTCTCATGTTATTTTCTTATTTAAAAAAAATTATTGTGATGTTAGAATTTTAAGTAAGACGCTAGAAAAAAACACGTGCGCCGTCAATGACTTTTGTTGTTTTTTTTCGTTTGCAAGGAGGTTACCTCAAATGGTTTCATGGAAAATACCCCGAATTATAATTTTATTTTATATATAGTTTATTCTTCTATTTACACATTACCTTAACTTGAAACCTAGATTATTGGTAACAAACTACTCTAATAAAAAAATTTAAATTAAATTTAGCAAAAATGCAAAATAACTTTATATGGTTTTTTAGACGTACTTGCTCCTCATAAAAAAAATCGCTTAAAGACATAATAAATGACATTTCTCACATTTTAACAAACCACATAGGTTGAAATTTTGGGGCTAGTGCATTCGTTTTTTTGTTCTTTATTATTCAAGCGCTAAAAGGTTTTTTGTTTTTTTTTCACATCACTAAACATGTTGGTTGACATCACACTAACTCGCAGACGCTTGGCAAATAATCCGTGATAATGTGTCAAATTGTCGTCATTTGAAAAATGTTCGCGTGTCTTATGATTTGTCGTCACATCTCGAGGTATAAAACCGTAAACGCCAATCACAGATGTGTTAATTGTTTTGCATTCCGGCGGGCGACTTTTTCTTTGTTCACACTACGGACGCAACGCACCAATTTTTTATAACACGCGCAAACGTAAGCACGAAAAGCGGAACGAGTTCATTCAGACCACGATTGCTCGTAGTCTGGACGAAATCGTTCCGCTTGTTGCGCTTACGTTTGCGTGTGTTACGATAAATCAGGGCGTTGCATCCGTAGTGTGAACACAACATAACGTGGTGTCTGCCGCATTTTATTTTCTCTTCAAAATAAGGCGTTTCTACGCATTCTTTGGTGTTTCATGAGGTGTGAGAATCTCTACAATTTATGACGTAAAGCTGTCTTTACCTTAGCGCCATATTTTGTTTTTGTAACATCTTTTTTACTTGATGGCTGTGGCTTAACCAAAAAAAAAGGAAAGAAACTTCCAACTATTAAAAAAAATCAAAGCCGTCAACATTTGAATTGCTCCCTAGCACAGCTGCTGCAAGGCAATAACCGACCTTCCATTTGTGTTAGCTCTTATTTTGATCACATCGCTCCATGCATCATTACAACAGCAGGACAGGTTATTGCCATTTTAGATTCGATAGCGTGCTTCTCCCCAGCATTGGCCTTTGTGGAAGCTCGTCAACGCCCGCTTTAGTGGCTCAGTATTTTGATAAAACAAGATAAGGTCAGCAATGATAGCTTATTTGGATTGGCTTTATTTCGGTACTGCAGTCTCAAGCACTAGTTGGTGTGCGCAAATCCTTTACGTTTGCACTGAAAGGTTTGGACATTTCCCGGTTTGCGTGCAAGCTCGTACAGTGAACGCATCTACCAGGAATGCGAGATCGCTATTTAGCCGTCCGTAATTTATTCCAATAGTGTGAATGCATGGTTGTCATCTGCTATATTGAGCAAAATACCTGCTCCACACAGCCCCATTTTCCGTTACCTTAAGGTACAAAATTTTACGTATGCTTACGCCACAAATCACGGGGACATATATGCTTCATTTTAGGCGTGGCTACCAGTTTAAAGCAAGAGCCTGGCACGGGACGTTCGAGACAGAGTTATTTCTGTGACTTATCCGTAACGTAAGAAAACGTAAGAGAACGTAGTTGCGCGTACCAGCCTTCAGACAAAGAGACAAGGTCAAAGCAAGTACAGGTGGCATTAACTGGGTGCCACATTTGAGCGAGGTGGTCGCAGCTAGGTTAGAATGAGTCTCAGGCCCTCGGCTTATCTTGTTGGTGCGGAACGAACGTTGCGCAAGCGATTTGGAAGGTTGTCGTAAGATCGTGATCAGCAGGAGCGTACTACGACCGCCAGTGAATTACGCTTATATACGGGGTCAACACCACGATCAGCCCGTGAGTAAAGTGACATCCACTATAGTCACTGACAGAGTGAGAACGGCAGGGCGTGTCTTTCGAACGCCCGGCTTCCAGCACGCGCACTAAGCCTTCCGCCCCGCTTCGGCTGTGCGGGCGCACTCGAGGAGCACGAGACGGCGAAGCGTTGTCGAAAGTACGAAGCTCGCGCTGGAAGGTTCGGACAGCTGAAGCTCGTCTCTGTCCTTTGCACCATTTAAGTGACTACGGGTGCTACAACCTTTAAGGTGCAAAAAGAACATATTCGCTGTCACCGCTGGTGAAAGAACAACGCACACTACTCCGACATCCAATGAATCCACCCCATTCCGGCAAGCTATGCGGGGCAGCAAAGGCAACAGGCGCGAGCCAGCCTGCCCTCACTAACAAAAAAGGCTGTAGTCTTACATCTTTTTGTTCCAAATAACACACCTCGAAACTTCAATTCGACGTGCAGCGGACTGACGTTGAGAAGACGGCCCGAACTTATACGAGGGGCTTGATAACGGTGCGATATAACGTAACAACAGCTAAAATGCGTATCAAAGACTACAGAAGAAAAAAAAAGAACGACAATTTGCAGTAGGAAAGAGAAAACCCCGATTACTTTTTTTTTGTATTCATTAGCACGTACAGTACATAAGATATTTCAATAAGTGGTACCACTGTTGGTACCGTCGGTTCGACGTCAGCGCGTTGTACGTCGAACTGGAGTTTTGGGGTGTAGCATATGAGACAATAAACGTAAAACCATACCTTTTTTTTTCTTTTTTTTTTTTGCTGAGGATGTTTGTTGTTTTGAGTTTTTCTGAGTTTATAAAAGCGAAGATATCGGCACTCGTGTGACTTTAGTGTGGCCTAGACCTTAGCAACCCTACTGTTGATGAAAGATGCGTACGCGCGCTCTAATCTTCTTTTGAAATGTCAAACACCTTTTGATAAAGCTCCTTTGATAGCCTTGATCTCGTGTTTCACTTTTTACAGCAATAAAACCGTTTGCATACGGAACGTAGTTCTACAAGGAGAGCCAGCACACCACAAACCTCGCATTTCATCGATTGACTAAAAGGACCAAATCTCCGTCACTGACCTCGTCCTAGAGCACTTGGTCTATCCCATACACGACGCCAATCAACAGGAGAAGGGAGACCCCTAATACCTGTTTATATCCACTTTGGCAGTTCACCAGCCTAAAAATTCAAACGCTTAAAAAAGCCTCTGACACGCCAAAAAAAATTTGTTTTTTTCATTCTAGGCGTTGAAACGGCATATCAGGACATGACAAAAAAAAATTTTCAGTATAGAGTTGCGTAGTTTTGTTTTTATAAAAATAGAAATACGAGGCTTAATTCAAAGTTCCCGCCGTGCACTGTGACGTAACAGTGTACCGCAAGGTGTCGGGGCGGTCAGAAGGGGTCCTGATTGTAGGAGACAGCAACGTTGGGAGGTTTGCCCCGGCTTTCTCCGAACAGATGGGTGGCGGTCAAAACTTCGACGTCCTACTCAACCGAAAGGCGACGGTCGAAATAGCGCACAGGATGATCGCAGACTACGAAGCGACGGCACGTAGAATCCCTAGGATGTATATATTGCACGTTGGAATGCAGGACCTGTTACAAGGGCAGCAGCCAGACGACATAGTAGAATGCCTGGAGAAGAAGTGGTGCTTCAGACAGGTTGCCCTGACAGTCTGTTCTGTCCCAGAAGTCAAGAGCAGAGGAAAGGAGACCCAAGCAGCGGCTATGATGCTGAACTCTAGGCTTAGAAAAATGTGCAAGAAGATCCATGCCAAGTACGTGGACCTGAGCAGGAGTTTGGTAAATGACGGTTTTATGGAAAAGGACGGGCTCCGGTACAGCAACCAAGGCATCAACATGGTGACTGGCCGCTTGGTAGAACTCTCCAACCGTTTTTTAGGCAGGCAAGGAAAGGACAGAGGAATGAAAGCACAACAGGACCGCGAGCAGGGTGGACTTGTAAATCCTGCCCAACAACGGCCAATACACGAACCCATGAACCAGACAGCTGGCATAGAATGTGGGCAGACCAGGACTGCACCACTGCTTGTGGGTCACGTGCCGTGCGAAGAGCTGTTGCAACAACGACTGTCGCAGGGAGCATACGTCCGACGCCAACAGGATGGAGAAAAGAAAGACCAATCCACGCAACAGGGGACCACCATGCAGGAGCGGCATGCCCAGAGTGGTTGGCCACCGTCGATGAGGGGAGGAACATCGGCGTACCCAGAGCGGGGTTGGGTCCACCCGGGGCTGATGCGGCATCCGACCGGAATTGGCCTGTCAATGGGAGACGCTCCCAGGAGGATCCAAGAAGACCCACCTCTTCAATATCACCGCGAGGGCATCACTGCAGAACTGACGCCAGTCCTCGATGGACGAACCCCCGTATACCCGCCGCCGCTTGTCGGACACCCTATGCACATGAGCCCTCCAGCAAGGCCTCCTTTATGGCTCAGCGGCCTGGTAGCGGAGATGGTGCGACAGCAGCTGGGCATCGGAGTTCATGGACCCGTGAATTAGCACAGCGGCAACGCGGCTCCAACAAAGGTGGACTGAAACGTGGAGCCGCGAGGAGGAAACGGAAGAAGCATCACAGGAGCATGACAGTGACAGTAGGGTTTCTCAACCTGCAAGGAGCACGACGGGAGCAAAAGTGGGAGGAACTCTTTACCCAGTTGGAGTCTGAAGGAATGGCCATCTTTGGGGTGGCCGAAACGCACCTCAGAGACCTAGAGGAGCCCCCGGTGCACCCGGGTTGGCACTGGGCTGGGTGCAACCGCCGAGAGGGTCAACGAAGAGGTGGTGGTGTTGGGGTTCTATGGCGGGACACGACAGTGTGGCTCAGGACGCTCGACGAGTGCAGAGATCACATCTGGGTGGAAGGAGAGTTGCTGCAAACCCAAGTGTCTGTGTGCATTGTCTATCTCTCGGTGGGGAGTGCGCGCGACGAGGAGAACGTAGCTACTATGGCGTGTGTCGCCAAAGATATTAAGGCACTGGAGAAAGGCAGGAGTGTCTTAATCATGGGGGACTTTAACGGCCATCTCCACGAACTTGACGGATGGGAAGACGCTAACGGGCGTCGGCTACTGAATCTAGCAGATGAGTTTCAACTTGAACTAGTTAACTTACGGGCATCATGCAAGGGTCAATACACGTGGTGTGCCCGAGGGAGCAGAACCTGCATAGATTACGCTTTGGTGTCTTCGCGCCTTGGTAAAAGCCTAGTTGGTCTTTCCATCGACGAGGAAGGCGAGCACAGCGTCGGCAGCGACCACAATCGCCTGCGACTGGACTTCAGTAAAAACACTTGGACAAATGCGAAAACCCGTCCTCAGTACAAGAGACGAACGCATTTGGCTCAGAAGCAGGTGGAAAGGGTTACGGAGAAATTTGAAAAAAGCAACATAAGGATACAAGCGTCCGGTTACAGACAGTACATCACAGAGCTCAAGCGTCTCATCAAGCAACATGCATCCAGGCAGCCCAGTGGACGGAGAGTGAGGAAGAGGTGGTGGGACAGAGAGGTTAAAGAAGCTATACTGGCTAGACAGAAAGCCAACAGGGAACATCGACAATCGCTCCGAACTGAATCTGAGAGTGAGGTTGCTAGAAGATGGACCATATACCACGACTGCAAGGGCTATGCTAAACGAGTAACCCAAGAGAAGATGAGAACAGCGGATCTGGAGACCGTCCGAGATATTAGATCTAGCGGAAGGGACGCAGCGAGAAAGTTCTGGAAGTACCTTGGATCGCTGGAGGGAAAGGACCAAGATGTGACCATAATTGACGAGAGCACGGGGAATCCGCCAGAAGACCTTGGAACCCACCTCACCAAGTACCTGACGGAGACATTTGCTCCTGAGGAGGTGTCCACACCACAAGAAGGCCGACTTGCCCCGGATCAATCGGACTCCAACCAAGAGGGTGACATCGGCCGAGTGATGGTTGTGCGTGCACTGGCACGCTTGAAAGGGTCTACCTCCCAGGGATTGGACGGGGTCCCGTCGAGCGTTCTCAAGTCCTTGGGAAAAGATGCAGTGGAGCAGCTGGCGGATATCTTTGGAGCAATCTTAAGGGGAGAGGAACCTGTGCCCCAAGACTGGAGGGTCGGCCGCGTGGTTCTGATCCCGAAGAGAGGGGCGACAAGCAGTTCCTCAAGGATTATCGGCCCCTGACCGTGACCTCTACGGTATACCGGACCTTCGCCCACATTATCAAGGAACATATGGCAGCATGGGCAGAAGAGAACAAACTGCTCACCGAACTTCAGGGCGGATTTCGGAGGGGTCGAAGGTTGGAAGACAACCTGTTCACCCTCACGCAGTGTATTGAAATTGCCCGAAAACAGGGAAGAAGACTGCTGTGCTGCTTTCTAGATGTGGCAAAAGCATATGATAGCGTGCCGCATGCGCAACTCGTGCGACGTTTGGAGGAGCTCCACCTTCCTCTTCGGTGGCTAGCTGTCATACGGCGCCTATACTCACGCAATACAGTAATGACGCAACTGAAGGGGGTCGACTCAGAGCAAGTCACAGTGACGAGGGGTCTCCGACAGGGATGCCCACTCTCCCCGCTTCTTTATATTTTGTATGTGTCAGGGTTGGAGGAACGCCTGATCCAGTCGGAGGTGGGTTTTTCACTGACACACATGGAAGGAGGTGCAGAGGTGAAGTGGATGCTGCCGGGCCTCACCTATGCGGACGATATTGTATTGACGGCGGAAACGGTGGAGGACCTGCAGCGTCTAATATGTATATGTGAGACGGAGGCGGCTACGTTGGGCCTTCGGTTCAACGCCAAAAAGTCGGCAGTCCTTCAATTAGCCGGATCCGAGGAGGCTAAATTAAACAGTCTGGTGCTGAACGGCGAGCAAGCACAGGTACAGGAGGCGTACAAATACCTGGGAGTTGTACTGACCAACAAGCCGGAGTACTTGTCCGATCATTATGCTCACCTCCGACAGGCGGCCGTGCGAGGTACGAATGTACTCCGAAAACGTAATCTTTGGAGTTGCAATCGTTTTCTGGTGACTCGCGAACTCTGGAAGGCGGTTGTGGTGCCTGGACTAACCTTCGCCAACGCGGTTCTTTGTGTCCCTGGCACAGTGCGGGAAGTCATGGAACGTCGTCAACGAGAGGTCGGGAGGCAGGCTCTGGGTTGTCACGGAATGGTGGCCATCGAAGCAGTCCAGGGAGATCTTGGGTGGTCGTCGTTTGAGGCCAGGGAGGCGACCAGTAAGATAACCTACGACAGCCGTCTCCGTCTCATGGACCGCGCCCGGTGGGCCAATAGACTCTTCGTCTACACGTATCTCACAGGAGTGCAGACTGGCTGGAGGAAGCGGCTGTATCAGTTAGAGAAGAAATACGGCTTCTTTTCAACCCCTGTAACTATTACATCAGACAGGAAGTGGGAAGTGGAGATACGAAACAGGGTGAGAGAGGAGGAGGCAGCTCGGTGGGCAGAAACGGCGAAGTCCAAGTCGACGCTATATATGTACCATCGATATAAGCACGAAATTGCGGCAGAGACTAGACTATACGACAACAGCCTGGGCAGCCGGCTCCTCTTTGAGTCACGCGCAGGAGGGCTGCGAACGCAGGTGTATCGCCGTCGCTTCGACCAGACGGTGGAATCTGCAGCATGCCGTGTGTGTGGTCAGGCGGATGAGACAATTGAACACCTTGTGCTGTCGTGCACCGGTCTGCAACCAGTTCAACCAGCGGAGTGTGGACAGGCAACCCGGGAGCTCGCACTGGCAGAGGCACTCGGCTTTGGGTCTGCTTCCAGCTCAGTGGCAGACTCTGCGGGTGGGACTAACGGCAACAAGAACGCCGAAGCTACACCTATAACCAACGGAGGGTGGCGTGAGCGGGTGGAAGCCACGAAGCGAAGATTAGAGAACTGGTGGATGCTAGTTCACCAACGGGGATAACCAAATCCCCACTGGCTAGGTCCCAAACTCTACGGGACCGCCCGATTCAAAAGGGAAGAGCCGCAAACCATCATCATCATCATTAGGCATCGACCTACGTCACTAAAAGTGGGTTCACCGGAAGTCACGTGAGTTTCACTCCTCGTGCTCTCCGCGACCGTGCCTGTTTTTTTTCTGCTCTTTGTACGAGCGATTGTAGAAAACGAAGTTTCAGTTTTACTAGCTCTTTACCGCTCCACCGTTGGTTAGTTTGCGTGCTGTAAAATTTGAAGACGAAGAGTCAGTGGATCGACGTGATGGAGGTCAATGATGAAAGCGTTGCGAGTACAAGCCAGTGTACGAGTGCATGCCGTGTACGAGTGCATGCTGGGCGCAAAACAAGCTATCAAGCTTTGAAAAAAAATTTAGAACGCTCGCAGAAATTAGGATTGCTAGCATACGACACGCCCGATCGCATTGCTGAAGGTTCAGACACCGAGGTCGTTGAATCATCGGATACTCTCCAGACTAAAGATGCCTGCCGTCTAAAGAGTACGAACTGGTTTGTGTACCAAGTACAAGTAAACGTCGAGCACAAAGCACGTGTTTTGTCTAGAACATGAGTAGAACTTGTTTACTAGGTGCACATACGGCCGATGTATGTCTCTCGGAAATGCATGCAGTGTGATCTCTTCTTCAGTTGCTGAAATACCGGGACAGTTCTTCACCCAGCACCTTCTAGGCATTGTAGTTGATCACGTCAATTCACTGACTCCGCTTCTTCTACCTTTACAGCAACATTAAGCGATGAAAGGCAAATAAAAGAAACCTTGTCTGCTTCGATCGCTCGTGGAGGTGCGGAGAATAACAAAAATATTAAAAAAAATATTACACGCGCTCGCGGTAAGCACGAGGAGGGATACAACTGACGTGACTTCCGGCGATGCCTACCTTCTGACCGCCCCGACACCTTGCGGTACACTGTTACGTCACAGTGCACGGCGGGAACTTTAAATTGGGCCTCGTATTTCTATTTTTAAAAAAAAAAACTACGCAACCCTATAGTGAAACAATTTTTTTGTAATGTCCTGATATGCCATTTCAACGCCTAGCATGAAAAAAAATATATTTTTTTGGCGTGTCAGAGGCTTTTTAAAGGAGCTGTGCAACGATATTCATTTGGTATGTTTTTCACTTTACACGAGCTTACTGGCACTGGTGGGACTCAAGGATACTCGCACGCAACGCCCCTGGCCAAGAAACTCCTTTGTTGCGGTGTAATTTCAAGGACAAAAGCGATCACTTTCATTCAATCTCTCCTTTGCAAAATTTGATGACGTAACGTGGGGATCGCAGTACTCCCCAATGACGATATTTGAATGCGGTTCATAGATTGGACCCGAGCATTGCGTGGGCACTCGATTTGGGCTCGTGATAATTACTAGCTCGAGAAGCATTCGGATAGTGGCCCGTGTCCAATCGCTGCAACGACGACAATAGCCGAGCCATAACAATGTCTGGAACTCAGCGCGTGTCCTGTGCTTTGCCAACACCAGCGCGTGGCTATGATCAACATTGGCGGCATATAATCGATTCCAGGTCACGTGGCCGCTTGTTCTGGCTGCGAGTTGAGGGGGTGAACGCTGCTCGTTTTTCTTAATTTTTTCTGGGACTTCTATTCCGTGGGGTGAAAAACGAACGCGTGTTTCATAGGTCATTAACGTCAGGGATACGTTCTAAGCGGTATTTGCGCAAAGTACAAAAATTGTTGCATCGCCCCTTTAAGATTTGCCGAAAATCGTCAAGCACTATGACGAAGGATTTGCATTTCACAAAATTTGTGAGAGGATTAAAAAGGATCCCCTCTAAGAAATGTAAAACAGCCGCTGTTGCAGACGTGAGGGCTGCCACGCGTGTAATTCCTCTCGTATCGTGATCCTTTGTATTTGGTCATTTGACGGAAAACCTGTTTTGCACAAACAAATTATGTTAATTTAGTAGCTTTCCATGGGAGATACGAAGCACGGATGCCACTCGCGTCCGAATCTCGGCTTAAAGTAAGAAACAGTAGCGGCCGTTTGATTGGTTTGATTACGTCACGCATTAATATGGCTACGAGTCAGCAAGATATCCGTGCTTTGTATTCCACGTGCCAAGCTACCCCTTGAATTGGCTTCCACGCTTCATAAGGGCCACGGACGTTCAGGAGACTCGCAGTCGTAACTCGACGTCATGACGCTGTCAAAAGTAGTAAAGCGTTGTATCATGTGAATGGGTCTTTAGGCGGAACCAAGTAGTGGTCTTTTCACGTTGCGTAGACGGAACTGGAACACGTACAATACGAAAAACGAGAACGATGTTTATGTACAACACCGACTCCCAACAACATCCTTCGTCGCTCCTGCGAGCTCCTTACCGACGAACACGACGTAACAACCACTTTTTCCACATTTGTCACGTCAACCAAAAAAAGTCCACATGCCGGTTTTCTAGCCCATCATGCCGTCGGGACGTGACTAAAATTGCAATGGCAAAGCTCCTGAGAATTAAGTATCATCATTGACCCCACGTCCGCGTTCCTTCGACAAAACCGAAAAAGCACCACATGATGTAGTTTGACGAGAACTAAAATTGTAAAGTATATAAAAAGGGAAGTAACTCTAAGACCGCGATATCTCCAGACAAAATTGCAGGAAACTTTTCTAGTTATTACGCGCAGAAGCAACTCTTTGCCAAACTGTGCTCGAAAAAGAAAAGAAAAAACACAAAAAAACTATGTTTGTCGACGATTGACCTGTTCTTGAGTACCTTTTTCAATAAAATAAGATAATTGTGGAGGAAGAAGTCATAAATAGCCCGAAATTTATTCCGGGCTGACGAAAGATTTCAAACACTGATCCGAAAACAATGAAAGGCCGATCGAAGCGGCTCGGCGGCTTTCGAAATGCAGCATGATGGTTTCGGTGTCGTCTGCTGCAAGTCTGTAGCCGCAATCGATATTCACATACACATCAACCAGAAAAAAAAAAATATATATATATATATATATATATTTATATATGTTAATTCCAAAACGCATTTTGTATCTCTCTCAAAATAAAACCAATCCGAACATCCTTGTTTGTCTCACATTTTACTGCGAGCAGACTTTACAAATACGACCTAAAAACAAAGAAGATTTGCGTAGCTTCATTTAAAAACGAGGGATGTTTTCTTTTAGTATTTCTGTTTCTAACTTCAAATAAACCGGGTAAAGAAAAAAAACAAAAAAAATTAAAGACGGTTACAATTCTCTGTAATGCCGAATTGGAGCGCAGCTCTCGAGGAAAAGGAGGAGGTGAGGATACGGAGGGAAGCGTATGCCCCTCCTACCCTCCGTACCCTCCTATCCTCCTCTCCTGCTCCCCTCCCATTTTGGCGGAAACGTTTTGCTAAATTTCTCACTAAACTTAGCGAAAATTTCCCCGCTAAATTCACGTGTGACATCACATGTTACGTTACATGTGACGTCACGTAACACGTGACGTGAAAATTCATGTGTGACGTCATTATGAAAAGCGTCCCGTTAAACTTAGCAGAAAAATTTCCCCCAAATTTAGCGGTAAAATGTTACCCTCATGACGTCACATGTGACGTCATTCTGGGAAAATGTCGCATAATGAAACGCCCGATTACGCCGACGCTGTCGGCGACGCCGATGCTGCTCAACCCTAGAACGGGCGCCTGAGATCTGCGCTGTAGAAAACAAGAGGAATGTAAAAATAGATTCATACTCACACAGAGGATAAATACATACTCCGTAGCTGCTTCCTCACGTAATGACCGATTAGATCTAGGCACTTATCATGAAGTGGCGCAACTTTAGGATGCCGACCTCAAAGGAGGTACTGCCGGGCTTCTCACTCGTTTCCATCACGCGTTGAAGAAGACCCCAGTCATCACAGACCCCCATCGCCATGGACGTCTGTTTGTCCTCCAAGAAACTTCATGCAGCTTTCTCCATACAGATTACGCATCTGTGGCGACTGACGGTCTTGTTGAATACGTGGTGGAATAACTACAGAGTTCTCAGGCGCCATTCAGGCGTAAAAGAAAAAAAATTGAATAATTCAATCATTAAACGGAGTGCAATCAATTGTTTTTCACAATTGTGTCATTAGGTGGTTCATTTCTAATGCTCAAACTTCAAGTTTAAGTTCCAAAAAAAGAAAAGTAGACATAAAACTTTTTTTTCTGCACAGAAAGGAAAACGATAAAAACCGTGAAGTTGACGCTGATACAGTACGGCACAACATAAAATATCACAAAAAAACGTACCATCTCCTCTGAGATGGATACCCTAAAACAACTCCAGCAAGTCCCAGTGTGTGTGCACCTGTAAGCAAGCAGCATCAACCAGACGGTTTTTGTCGTTTTTTTTTTCGTTTTCCTTTTCATATACTTTGGGTGAAAAAACAAGCTTCTCTCAGGCATCAACTTTTTCTCTTATACCTGCACCCACACAATTTCAGTGCGATAAATGCATACCCTAAAGACACATTTGTGAAGAGGTTTAATGCACTGTGTTCATTGCTTTATTTATACGACTCTTTAACGACCGAACAGCGCTTGAGAACACCCTGTATGTATCCTAGAGGTAAATTTGAGGGCACGTGTCTTGTTTAGTCTATAGTCAATGACAAGTCGAAAACGGCTTGTGCCGCCTTCAGGGCGAACTTCCTGCCTTCGACAACGCTTCGGTGTCTCGCGAGCGTGGAGCGTGCACGCGCAGGCAAAGCACTGCGGAAGGCAAGGAGCACGTGCTGGAGGCCGGGTCTTCGAAAGAGATGCTCTGCCACCTTGCCAGTGAATATAGGCGACGTGCGCGACCAAGAGCGTCGCCGTGTTCGGCCTTCCACGATCGGCTAAACGCTCACTAGGTCGTCTTGAGCAGAGAGCAGCTTGACACCTTGTCACGAGTTTTAACGTGAAACGTTCTTCGGCTAGGTGTTCGGCATTTCGCGAAGCCCAAAAGCGAAGCCTGGATAAAAGCGTGGACGCGAGTCTCGACACTGATTGGTTGACGGGTGGGAGATGAGGAGTGAGGTGCTAGGCGCCGATTGGTTAACGGGGAGGTCATGTGACCAGGGGTGGAGTGAGGAGGCGAGGTAGGCGAGGAGGAGAGGTGGGAGAGGAGGAGTGGGTTAGAAGGGTTTGGAAAATCGCCAAGTTTATGAATTCAAGTGTACACATGCGACGCGTTAAATTATCTGATGAAGAGCGCCATGAACGTAAGCGTCTGGCTGAACAGGCTAGACGTGCTGCTAAACGAACTACTGAAGACCAGCGGCTAACAATTGCATACGTGAAACTCAACGGTATCGCAAAATGTTTGTGATGCTAGACTTCACGTATGCAACAAAATTGACTAGCAATTTGCCATACATTTTCACGTACCATCGAACTTGTCACTCGCTTGTACTAATCTCGGTCGTGACGTCAGGTATAGGGACAATAAGGAGCTAGGCGCCACCGAAACACCTCGTCGCCGATGGACCAGGTTCAATTGACCCGGCCCATTGAACTGAATAAGGTGTGCGGGTTTTTTACTTTGCCGCAAAGATGGAAGCGACCGTTTTCCCTACAGTTATCTGCTTAGCAATGCCACGCAAACTGCTAAAAAACAGTTTACGGGTATTAAGCAAGAAACCTCAATAAAAGCGTTCTTTCTTAAGTATTTATTACAGGTTGGGAAATCTTTGCGGTAGCACCTATTATAGCGTAAAAAAGCATCTTATGTAGGAAATGCTTATGGGCCGGTAAATCTCCGTGCAATCGTTTATGTACCGACGACATTTATTGGTTCTCGGCATGGTCACATGGTCGCTTACGCCAGCTAATTGGACTGAGACGATGACCGCGAGGGTGACCTGCTGCGGTAGTGATGCTATATGCGTATACTTTCGGTCGCAGCGCCCTTTCATCTCACTTTTTGCGCCTTGCTTTCGTCTATCGCTTTTGCGTCTTACGTTTTCACCTAAGTCACTCACACCAAACACGCATTCTAAGTAAAAAAAGTAACCTTATATTGTCTTTGCAAGAACATACACTCGAATGATAATAAAAATCTCTGGCTTTCATTATCACAACACAAATTTCCAAACAAACCTAGGAGAGTGGTGCGCGACCAAAATAATCCGCCTCGTCCGGGTATCGAACGTCAACATTAAGAATGTGAAGGAAGCGTGTTTGTAAAGGTAGTAAAAACGAAGGCGAGAAAAATAAACACAAAAGAGTAGGCACACACCCGAAGATTATTAAGCTATAAAATATAAATGTAATCGTTCCTCCCTGTGTGCGAGTGAAGCCGAAGGTATAAGCATGAGCATGTTGATCTCAACGGTACTTGCACTGCACGAGCGCGCGTGCTGGTCAAGGACGCTGAAAGGCCGGCACTCGCTCATGTAGCTTCTGCTCCACTCGAAGTAAAACTGAAACAGATTTACGTATTCGAAGTAGAAATGAGTATGTATACATGCATCATCATGCATGTATATACTAATCAAATTATCATGTTCACTAGACGCGGCACCGCGGGCCTTCATGGTACGGGCTGCTGCCTTTCCGCGGTGCCGCGGCTCTCTAGAGCCAAATAAATAAAGATTAAAGACTAAAAATAAAAGAAAAGGACGAAGTTTGCGCATTCCCAGTACACCCTTTTGCGAAGTACGAGTACAGTGTTGCTCAAGGCTAGCAAGGCACCTGCACGATGAATCCCCGCGGTTCTCAAGGAAGGAGACTTCTACTAAGGAGATTAAGCTGGCGAGACATCAATGATTTCTATCCCTCATGCCATGAAGCGCCGAAGCTTCCTTTACGAACGTGGTTTGCTGGAAATTGCCAACATAGAAGACAAATCCTTTAGGAGGCAATCCCGCTTAAAGAAGGACCTGGCTGCTCTGCAAGTGCGCCTCCAAATCCCAGCACCTGACAGATCGGCGCAGGGTGTTGCCAATCTGGAGAGACGCTTTGCATGGATCTTTGTCGACTGGCCTATCGCAACCGTCTGCTCGAACTTGGATGAGCGTTAGATGGAACTTGTCGGTGTTCTCCAGTATTGTGAACCTCATCGTGGGTCACATCAACGAGAGGTTCGGCCACCTGCTCGCTGACATGAACAAACATAGGTGGTTGACCCTGGCGAAACTGGAGCTGTGCTCACAGGTGAGACCCTGCATGGTTTGTGTAAATTTCGCGTTCCCATTGATCTTAGCACAGCTACTCTGTATAGTAAAAGTTACTTTTTTGATACGCCAATAATTTACGTCTTCACTTTTGTTTCGGCACAAAAAAAACAAACAAGGTGTACATGGGCAGTGTCAGGACAAGTCATGACGAGCGCGTTTGTAATCTGTGAGTTTTAGTAGGCCACTTTTATGAGCCCTTTGTGCTCTACTTTACGCTCTGCAAGAAGCATCATCCCCACCGCGCATGCGTGGCCCGCTCTGAGTTGGAGCGTATAGTTAGCGGAGTGAGCGTGCGCTCCGCTTCACAACTTGCAGAGCGGACTGCCCTCAGCGTCCTCAGCGTGATCGCTTAGATCTCAAGATGGCTGCACTTACTCAATACGCGTCGATGTTTTTCACCGTGACCTCAGCTTGAAAGAGGCCGAATCAAGAAGTAAAGCGTACGCCCCACGCGTGAAAAGTAAACCATTTCATTTGAGTTCTATGTTACACAAAAGAACATAATCAAACAAAGTGAACGAGTATCACCTTGCAACCACGGTGTCTGTAAATTCGCCGCGTTTTTGTGGACCTTCTATGGCTATGCAGTCAGATGTACGGGAGCGCATGCTTGAACGCCGATTATACCTGTGCACGCGCCCTCCTGTTGAAAATGCCACTGAAAGCTGAACACGAGCATAGCGCTTGCAAGCCACACCAAAGAAACCATTCCTCTCAACTTTATTTATTCATATTCGCTCGTAATTTTTGAATTGTTTAACTTTCCTCCGGAAATGTTCTCCTTGAATTTCCTTGGTAGATTTAGAAAATAACAGAGACTTGAATGCAGCCTTTTTTAAAGTGCATGCCATGCTGCCACTATTCTTCGAGGCCGCCTTATTGTGGTCAAGCGTCTAGGGAGCAAGAGAGCTGCGTCATTGTTTGTCGCGGGTGCGAGTCTAAATGTATTAGGCACGAATGCTGCGTGAATGCTGGATATGAACTCGGTTCTGGTCACAAGTCTCGCACTAAAAGCGATGCCCAAAATATGGCGGCCGAATATGTTACCCGGCAGTGATTTGAAAAGAGTTACCGAAAACGGTCGAAAGAATATTCCACGTCAAGTTTTTGTCGGGTGAAAACCAGACAGGCATAAACAATGCAAAATTTATCAAACACAACACTAGACTTCTAAGCAATAGCGATAGACTAAAACGCTTTTCAGAAGTTTCGTTTTGAATTCCGGTGTAGCGGGCCTCGCATGCACAGTTTGACGGCCTCAGAGCTTAGCGAAATTTAAAAAAAACACTAAATCTCCTCTTTTTTTTTTGCATTTACGGTAAAATGTGTTTTACAGCTTTACCATGGAAATGCAGTTTATCTTATATGAGTAAAAAGTCCCATATCACATGTTTTGGTAGTGTTTAAATACTGCAGTGTTGTAAGAGTGCCTTTTTTCTTTTTGTTAGGCCGTCAGAGACAAGGGAGCACCCCTGGACAACTGTTGGGGTTTCGTTGACCGCACAGCATGCCCATATGCCGTCCATCGAAGAATCAGAAGCCATACTTTTCTGGTCACAAGACGGTGCTCGTCGTGAAGCCCCAGGCAGTGATGTGCGCAGAAGGCATAATTTGTCAGCTGGACGAACCCTACAAAAACCTGGGGCATGTTTTTATTTTTTAATATTAGAATGCGTAAACTGATCACACTGGATCATATCCAAGCTTTTGTACTAAACGAAATACTTGTCCAGCTAAGCTGAAAGGCATCAAGAAATATTTTAATAAAAAACACTTACTAACGACTCCCAATTTACTTCTCAGATGTGCGTGTGAATATTGCATCTAATCAAATTACAGTGTTACTGTTGACTTCAGCATTGTAAAAGTAGCCTGTGTTGCGTGGCCTTCTATTGCAAGAAAACACTGTAGCACAAGTGAGGCTGAAACTAGGAGGGAGGTTAAGCCGAAAAACGCACTTTCACAAACACACAAAAGAAATAAAGTGTAGCCAAGCAAAATGGTTTCATATCATCCTCCAAGGCAGATACATACACTGCGCTCCACTGTTAATACGAACACGATAAAATCGCTTTTATTTGCAGTTTATTTCTTTGACAGCTATTGAGAGAGCTGAAAGTTTGTTGCTCAGATTAGTGCCCCAAACGAGCGCTTTATTCCATACCAATAGGTTGCTGTCAGCCCCTCGAATTTAAGCTGAAAAATAAAAACAGGATATTGATAGTTCCCTCTATCAATGTCGCGCAGTGTACATAAACACCAGATACCCTATCAGAAACCGAAGCATACGAAGCAGAAAAAACTCATTTCATTCGGAAAACAAAAAAGTAGAGACATAAAAGGAGCACTCACTTTCGCTAATTTGCACTGTCTTGACGCCTAAACCAAACAAAATATCTGTCCGTTTGCCGACCGCTTTAGTCTTTAGTCTTTAGGCACCATGGAAAGGCAGCAGCCCGTATTATGGAGGCCCGCGGTGCCGCGTCTATAGGAACATGATAATGTGATGAGTATATACATGCAAGATGACGACGACATGGGTTGTTGGTATTGGGGAGGATGGCAGTCCGATTCGCAGAAGTCCAGATTTCGTGGAGGCGGATTGGGCGGGTGAGCAGCGAGCCAAGGGGATTTGGCACGCCGTTCCATCGGTGCATGAAGGAGCCCCAGGAACATGATGGCGCCGTTGCTCACTGGGGTCCACTGGGGTCAAAGCATCAGGCTCCAAGGAGGTAGCCCAGCCAAAGCAGAAGCTGCCGCCTCCGAGGAACCGAGGCCCAGGGCACAGATTGAGGCACCGCCGTCGCCCGGTGTGTCATCCTCTCAACGTCGTTGTCGCAATATCGCATAGAAAAATCCAGCCCGCTGGCTTAGACTAGGCAGCACCTGTTCCCACCGTTCAGGGGCCGTGAAAGGATTGCGGCCAGCGATTTCCCGAAGCAGCCAGAGGTTCTCGATCACCGTGAAACGTTTTCTTGAGGACGCCATTTAAAACAAATTCTGCGCAGCCATCTTAGTGCAGCGAGGTTCATAGCGGTCAAGCGCGCTCCCAAGCATAAAAACACCATCTACTGAAGCTTTACTAAGAGTGGAACGTGCTTCCTAAAATAGCGAGGAAAGCGGAGCTGACGCTTCACGCTCAAATCTCAGAGCGGGTCGCGCATGCGCGATGGCGACTCCGCTCTCCATAGAGCGGAGCGAGAAAGCGAAAACGGTCTACTAAAACTCTCTACTAACTCGGATATGTACAAACATGTCCTGTTCGAGAAGGCTCGGCGTAGAAGTGGCCGTGTCTTGCGTTGGCACGCGAAGGTGCGTTGACCGTTGACCCATGCTCGCGCGCGCCGCGCTCTCTCACGCTACACTTCAGTACACACCACTTTATTACACGCTCGACACTGCACAACACAATGACGTCAGGCACGCATAGCACGTTTCTTCTTTATTATGCGTTCGAAGAAGAAAACGAATAGCCTCGCTTCCCATACAAACCTGGACAATCTATTACTGAAGCACTAGATTGCTCGACGAAAAGTAGAAAACCATGGACGAACAGGTCACCACGAAACACACATGCTCCGAAGAGGTGAGTTGCTACGGCTGCGAGGTAGGCGACCGAGATATGTTTTCTGATGAACCTCAGGAAGAAGCCACATTTAGAGCTTCGGCATCGGCAGCGGGGATTAAACAAACGATTCATTTTGGAACAAAAACGCCTTCGATATCAAAGTCACGAAACGAAGGCAACGAGCACGTAGTATCATCAGGCAAACCTAATCATCTAGAGCAAAGTGACCGACCTGAAAGACCAATACAAGATCGGTCCAGTCAACCAGAAACGACAAAAGAGCCGGTTCAACAAAACAAACAAGAGCTACCAGACGAGCCAGACAAACCAGGACATCCTGAAATACCGTCATCGCCTTGCAATACAAAAGCATTAGTCAGGTCACAGAAAACAAACAAACAAGATGTACCTCCCAAATCAGCTCATCTAGGCATACCGGGACAACCAGGCTCAACAGACGATATAGCCGAACGAAAGAAAACAAATAAACTTGATGGCCCAATGAAATCGACTCTAGTAAGCCAACCAGAACAACCAAGCCTACCAGACGAGACAGTGACGCCGGAGAAAACAGAAAAGCTATCAAATCAACTAGTCACACTAGAACAGTCGGGTGTGCAAGACAAGACAGCCACACCAGACCAATCAGGCACGGTACGTTAAGCAGGTCAGCCGGGAGATTAGCTGGGGATCAGTCCATACTGGACACACGGATCCTACGATAAGTGGGTAAGATGGAAAAGTGAACCTATACGAAGAGAAACTGAAGGAGAGGAGGAGATGGTGAGCATGCGGTGACGTCAGGACTCCGAGCTGACTGGGAGGATATTGCTCAGATTCAAAGGTTAGATGCCTTTCTCTCTACCCACTATATCCCTCCAATCAGAGCGATCAATAGCGTCATTGACTTCTCGCGCTCGGTTTGGCATTTGAAATAGCGTTCTAAAGTGGAATAGTTGAAACTTAGTAGCTTTTAATTACAAGAAACAAGCATTGGGGTCCTCTCTATATAACGCAGGGTTAGGCCAAAAAGTTTAGGCTATAGACAAATCACCAAATGTCAAGTTGTCATTCTCTTCCAAACAGCCAGGCGACAATCAAGAGCCAAATAATGTCCTCAAAACTGGTGGCGTCATGCCCGATCACCTCGATAATTTGGAAGCGGCCCCCAAGTCGCCGATTCCTTCATCGTCCCCTTCTGCCACAACCAGCAAAGATTCCGGAGATGCAGTTCACGACGACGCACAGGCGCAAGAGAAGGGGCAAAAGGAGAAAGTCCAGAATCACCCTGCAGCCCCGATGCAAGCAACACGGTTTGGAAACGGCGCCATCTTGGCCTATCTGCAAACGTTTGCGTTAATTATTGCAAAAACAATTGTAATAGACCCTTTTCAAAAGTCCGCGTAGTCGCCTGTCCGCCATTGCTTGATCACGTATACTCTGAGCATGTATCGGACACGAGTGTGACGTCAGCGTTCGGCGAGGAGTCGGATCTAATCACGCGCTTCGTGCCCAAGAAAGGCTGACCACCAATGTTGCTCGATGGACTTTTGAAATTGGTCTGTTTATCAGTGCTCTGCTATTGCAGAGTACAAGTCCTTGAGGGATCGATAAAATTTAAAAAGCAGAGACGCTTACTCTAACCTTTTTTTTTTACAGGCCTTTTTTTTGCTTTGCGTGAGCGTAGGGAAGGAGGGGCGGGGGGGGGGGGGGGCGTCGCATTGTTTTGTCGACGGCAATCATATTATTTGTCCTTCAGAAGTTCAAGTCAAGTCAAAAAAGTCTTTATTTCTCTCCGTTTGGAGAGGGGAGGCAGAGAAAAAAGCAACTCAGTGTTGCTTGACGAGCCTCTGCCCCCCCCCCTTACAGCAGCAGAGAAAAAAATGTATACACGTACACACACTCATACAAATTCACAATCTCTACACCAAATCAAAAGAAAATAAGTGAGCTAAATCGTACAATCGATTCATGCTTTAATTATTCAGGAACGTATTTAAGAAAATCATTAACAAAAACAGAACGTAGATTCTTCCGAGTTCCACTCAAAATAGTTATATTCAATTCACTGCAACAATTTAAAAGGCGCGGCAGTGTACATCTCAGCATTTGATCGCCGTAATTCGTCCTGGAGTGCGGTACTGCCCACGCATCTTCAGAACGAGTGTTGTAGAGCGTTTCCTTGAACTGAAGATTTGAGATCGATAAAAGTAAACTGTTGGTACAAAACGACTTTTTATAGGCAAGGGCTAATTTGTAACTATAGTGACTGGAAATTTGCACAATATTAAATTTTTTAAACAATGGTTTCGTATGACTGTCATAGCTAGTATGACATATCATACGAATCACTCTTTTTTGAAGAATATGCATTTGATTGATATTAGTTAAGGTCGTATTTCCCCATACCAAAAAGCAATAGTTATATTGAGCGTAAAAAATAGAGTTGTAAACGAGTATCATGGCCGAACTAGGAATCATGTGGTGATATCTGTATATTATACCCACAGCCTTCGATAGCTTTTTACATGTGTATTGCACCATATCGTTCCAAGTCATATACTGATTAAAGATTACCCCCAGGACTTTCACACTCTCAACTATATCAATAGTGCCTGTACCAAGCAAAAGTACTGACCTAGGACTAAAATTTGTATTTCGAGATCGAAATACCACGGCCTTTGTTTTACTTACGTTTATTTGCAGGGAATTTGATGATGCCCAAGCATTTAATTGATAAAGATAATGGTTTGCATTGTTTATAATTTTATCTATGTTAACACCGGAAAAAAATATACTCGTATCGTCCGCATAAATAATGCAGTTCACATTACCATCAATATTTACTAGGTCATTAATATACAAGTTGAAAAGGAGTGGCCCCAAAATACTGCCTTGTGGTACACCGGCGGTTAGTGGTCTGAAATTTGATCGTTTTTTATTTATTTCAACACATTGATGGCGGTTTTGAAGGTAACTTCTAATCATTTGTAAAGCGACCCCACGAACACCATAAAGGTACAGTTTCGTAAGTAACGTTTTATGATTTATGCGGTCGAAGGCTTTTGTGAAATCAATGAATATGCCGAGTGTTATCAGCTTCGCTTCGATGTTGCCTAAAAGTAGTTCTTTTTGTTTTAAAAGTGCAATCTCAGTCGAGCGACCTTTCATAAATCCATATTGACAGGGCGTAATAATTGAAAATTTCTCACAAAAATTATTAAGCCTTTGATGTATGATTTTTTCTAAACCCTTGGAAAATATGGGTAAAACCAAAATAGGTCGATAATTTCCTAAGTCATTCTTATCACCGGTTTTATATATTACAGTCACCTTTGCTATCTGCATTTTTTTTGGAAAGGTACCATACTTAAGTGCTAAATTGAATATGTGTGTTAAATAGGGTAAAATCGCCCGCAATACATGTTTAATTGGTTTTATTTGAAGGTCGTATATATCGAAGCTTTTACTCTTTGATTAAAGGGATGCTGAAACGAAATCTGGATTCCAAAAAACACGCGGCAAAAGCGTGCAACGGGATGCTACAAGCACCGAAACATCACTATACAGCGATATCTCACACGGATGACCGTATTTTTCAAGAAAAGGAGGCGGATTTGACAGGTTTGTTGACGTCATGTTTCTCCGAGAAGGAGAGGGAACGACTTCGCGTCTTCTCCGCCTCGCCGCCTTGAGGAGCGAAGCGAAGAGAGGAGTAAACTAGGTACATTGACGTCACGCGCCTCGTCGGCCTTGTTCAATCTCGACCTCTTTTTCCAAAAATACGGCCGTCCATTCCAGATATCTCCTTACGAGTAGTGTTGTAGGGATTGTAGCGTCCCGCCTACACCTCCTGCATTGTTTTTCTGAAATCCAAATTTCGGTTCACCATCCCTTTAACGAAACTTCCACTGTACTATATATTCCATCACACAAGTTGCTAACAGCGCTATAAAAAAAAACGCGCGCAAGAATGTGAATCTTTGTTGCTGTTGTTTTTTGTTTTCTTGTAGAAGGGAAGCGCCATTTAAAGTCGCGTAAGAGTGATTTCTCCCTCTTCTAATTAATAACGCTGCATAGCCTTAATAAAATTTTGAAAGCGGTAGATCTCCAGCCACTAACTATAGGCTCCGCTCAGACCTTTATGGCAATTTACTATATCCACTACGGAGCATGCGATCTGTGCCTAGCCACCGCGCCTCCAACTCCACCAGCGGAAGATGACAAGGCTCTGGGAGTGACCGACTGTCTTCCCGCCATTCCCCATCGCGATGGCCGCGCGTGTGATTTCCGGCGAGGCAGGAAGTCACGTGCCCCACAGTCTAAGAAAAGAAAGGAGAAAAAAGATAACAAACGGAGTTCTTTTCTCCCTTTTTCTAAGGCGACCCCAAGCGGCCGCAAGAAAAAGGGGGAACGAGATTTTTTTTTTTTCCTTCACCAGGCAGACGGGACGAAAGTTCCTCCAAACAGTTTACTAGGGGATTACAAGACACTCTCCTCATCTGCATGAGACATAACGACGGCCATGCCAGAAACCACCCCTGGTGGAATGGTTTACTTAGCGACGCCTCTCTCCGCCCACCCCTCTCATCTCGCCGCAAGAGCACGTCAAGGCGACGCCTCGGAATGCGATGCGACGCCTCGGAATGCGGAATGCGAGGCTGGATAATGAGTAGCCACCCTCGTTTACTTTGAACCGTTCTATATAGAAAACATTTTTGGCATGTTGCTAGGCCTTTTGATTTGTATATACTTGGTACTCACTGTTTTATAGTGTGCTTATATGTTTTTTCTTTAATTTCATGTTTTAAATTACAATGAATATCACAAGTTCGCCTACTGGACGTTCCTTTCTTAAAAAAGTAAACATAAATAAAAGCATATTTTTGAAATTGTACAGGCGCACAATGCCAGTAAGGTTGCTGTATTTTAGTCAAATGAGCACACATTTCACAGGATTGCGCCTCAAATAGAGGACATACAACCAAAATATTACATTTCTAGATTGTTTTCTCTTGTAGTCAACTGTTATATCGAAAAGAATTTAAAAAATAAAAATTTACCGAAGTGGGTTTTTTGAAAAAATAGATTTCAAACTTTCAACATTTGTTATTTGTCACATCGTTTAAGTCAAGGTGGCGGTGCCGCTAGTCATAAAATCATCACAATATTATTATGTCTGTAATGGGCTTGCTTTGGGCTTTTTATGGAGTTAAAGAAAGACAATTTAGCTTAAGCACAGACAAAGTAAGGACCTGTCAAAGTTGACCATACATTGACCTAAACGACGAGTTTGAGATTTTTTTTTAAGAACAAAATAAAATTTCTACAAATATTTGAATACATTAAGGTATCTTTATAGTACCTATTAAATCAGGGGAAAGAGTTAAAAGGGTGGAGAAAGCAAACTAGTGCCAACAGAGGGTGTCAAACGCGCGACCTGCGACGGCAGCCAAAAACACTAGTTTCTGCCACTGCGGCTTCTACGCTCCGTAACTCGAGAACAAAAATCTGGGGAACATGCGCTTTGCGCCCTCCTTCATTGGAGAAATGCCCCAAAACTTATGTTTCGTCATAATTAAAAATTAGTCCATTTTAGCCTGCCCGATTTGAGATGAAACCACCCATATATGTTTGCCAGGTTGAATAAAGCTGGACGACGACGATCCCATTTCGTGTAACTTTCTGCGTAGGTGCGGAAGGATCGGCTGCCTTGATACACGAAACCTTTCAGAAAATCAAACTAGTTCTTAAACTGAGGCTCATTCACGTTATCGAGGCTACAAGCAAGAGGCCGTGCACATTGTAGCAATAATGCCCTTTACAATAAAATTCTCCGAACATCTTTGCAAAGTAGACTAGAAGAGTTCCGTAAGCGCACAATATAAAGTTTTCAACAAATCGTTTCTTCCCATAAATCTTTATCTTAGGGACAATTTTGCTTAGGTATTTATCGGTTTTTTTCTGATTTTGATAAAACCGGCTCAGGGGTTAACTTTCGAAGTCTATCGGTTTTTACTTAAAACCCGAAACCATGCTCATGTGTTACAGAAGTTTCTATGAAATTCGAAATCAGATTCACCCCGTCTCTCAGATAAGGTAAGTATGATTTCGGATGTAGTGAAGAGCGAATGCAAGTCGAAATGCGCACAAGTTGAAATGAGGTCAACGTTGAGTAACGTCTATTACGTCTAAGTAAAACTGGAGATATTTTCATAATTTTGTTGAATACACACCAATATACCTATCCAGAAATAGTTCATTAGCCGAACGCACACTGGATAAAAAGTCGCGAACCTGCTCACAGACACGAAGGAAATAACTAAAGGCTTCAACTTCTCCGTCGGACTGGACATAGTTTTTTTTTTTTCGTTCATTAAGGAAGCAAAAAAAGTGTTTAGAAGTTCATTTTTTGCCCAGGTTTTCAGCTGACGGCACAACCACCCAGTTTAATCTTTGCCGATATTTTTCTAAATTCTCAACACCATCAAAAAACACTTTTGTATATTTTTCTTTTTTTTAATATTGACTTTTATTGTATTTAAATTGTGAGACTGCGAGCGAAAACGCAAACATCATGCTTCCATCGAAAAGGCATATTCATGGGTACAAAGACGTTCGTATTTTGTTTTTAATACGTTCCATTTAGAAACAGATAGCCCTTGTATTATATATAGGACCTCAGAACCCGCTTGCGTGGAATGGTGGTTTGTTGAGACGTTTCGTGCGTGACGTCCCAAGAACTGCCCTGGACGTTGAATAGAGGCCGTGGAATGTCGAGGACATCAAGGTAAAGCGCGGACGTTGTCAGGACATTTCATACTTGACGTTGAAATAACTTCTCGAAGAAAACGTAGAACAGACGTCAAATAATATCGATAACTCAAAGTGTAGCTCAGGACATAGTTGGGACATCTCGCGCTTGACGTTCAAAGGACTTCCCAAAGAAGGCGTAGAACTGACATCGACTAATGTCAATGACGTCAAAGTGTTGCTCGGGATATTGGTGGAACGTTTCGTGCTCGACGTTCAAAGAACTTCCCGCACAAGACTTCGAACAGACGTCGAATCATGTTGACGACGTCGAGGTGAAGCTCATGACGTTGCCACGATGTCGCGCGTTTGACGTTGTCGGAACCTCTCATACGGACGTACCATTAACGTCGATTAAAAGTATGTTAAGGACCTCGACGTCGCCGACGTGTAGGACCTTATTTCGACGTCATCTTGACGTCCTGTGCTACCTGGGTTGCTAAGCTCAATTCACTCGATTCGGACCCGCCATTGCGATGCAGACGAGGAAGGAACTTTGCTCCCCCGTTTGCAGGGACGAACGTTGCTCCGTTCCTAAAGAACCATATCACATGGTCGTTCCTCCCTTATTAAAGAATGCAGAGAATGTTTTTGCTCGGTTTCGGGGAAATCGGCAGATTGAGATCTGGGCGCTCCGAACCGAGAGAGTAGGCGCTGCTCCGAAATAACGAGCGAAAGACATTCGTGTTGATCTCAAACGACCTGTGGCGGTCGCATGCTCCAAAAAAGTCGATCCCCGAGCGCGCCAAAACTACGGGTGGAATTCGCCAATAGCCATCTTGGTGCTTAAAATCATTGTTTTCAGTTATCCGAAGCTTTTTTTTTGAATTGCAGGAAACTGTTTTCTGTCCTACAGAAAAGCTGAAACAGCCCGCGACACAGCAGAACAATTTTGCCTCAACTTCCTCACACAATATCTGAAGCTCAGCAAGTCGCACACCAAGATGGCTACGCCCACAGGCAAATTGGAGTATGGAGTACCGATAATCTAAGCGTATGCATAGCTTATTTAGTGACTCTAAATATATGTATACATGGTATAGCATATATTTTATGGATGCCAGCCTTTTTAAACAACGTTATCTTTCAAAACGGGAACGTCTGCACAGCGTTTACCTAAGGTTCTGTCGACTGTGAACAGGATCTCATACACAGAAGACAGCCGGCACCTCACAGTCTTGCCCGGATCATCCGGACCTTGCTGGCCATTGCGGCGTTCATCGTCATGGTTGGAGCCGTGGTCGGCATCGCGCTCAACACGGCCAGCTACAACAGCCGCACAGTGCAGGTTCTACGCGACCTACAGAACTGGAGTGCGCTCCTGTCATCTTCAAACAATGCCGCCACAACAGTGGCAGGCACAACTTCTCGTCGACCAGGAGGTGGACCCGCTGGAGGTCCAGAAAGAATCTGCGAAGAAAACGTTTGCCCTCGTTCTCTGATCCCGGCCCGCGTGCCTCGAGAGGAACTGCTCGAGTTATAGAGTCCCCTGATTCATCGAACAGGGCGATTGTTAATGGCCACCACGTGAAAAGTACCTCGAAGAGGTTGTCGAGTTATATGTAAGGTGCCAACTTAATCTATTTGCTCCAATAGTTATTGTGTTTTTATACGCGCCCACTTACAGTGAAAGACGTAATAAAAAATATATTGCTGGGTGTGATGGAGCACCTAAAAGGTTTAGTTGCCTCTCAGCCAAGAATAGGTTAACGACAGTCAATTAATCTGGAGTTAAATAGGCTTAATGAGCGTCCCCATCTCTATTTTCATCAAAGCCCGAACACTTTCGTTCGAAAGCGTTCTTAGACGATGACATAAGCGTCTCTGCCGGGAGGGTGATGGAGCTCCTGGAACGTTCCATTCAATCTCGTGCATGAATGTATTTTCGGTAAACTATACGCAATTTTTTTAATTCAAGCCTTGTTTTATACCTTTATTTTTGAAGGAACTTTCTAGTAAACGCACTGATAATCGTTTTTTTTTATTTGTTTTAGAGACGCGCAAAAACAAGACCATCGGGTACGTTAGGGAACCAATTACGTACTGCAATAAACATGTTTAATACATTTTATTGTGTGTTCTTTATTACAAAAATGTACCACTCTTGGTGATTGTGAAACGAAAAGGTTTAATCGTGCGCATATCCTCTTACAGGTTTCCTATATGTGCGCTTTCAGCGCGTAGCTCAGAGCACGCTGTCTGTCATGACCCGATGTCATTTCAGAAAAATCCAGAAACAAATATTCCCACTCTTTCTTTTCCTCTCTCTTTCTCTCTCTCTTTCTTGTGCAACTGAAGGTGGCGTTGTTGAGCCTATACAAGTAAAAGCGCTTGCGCTGGACGCCAGCACACTGTGGCGTCTAGGCGGTGATAAAGTAACTGGATCCTCGGAAAGTAGCGCCAAACTCCCCGAATGGGCGTCATTTTTGGTTCATGTAGTGAGCAATTTCCCCTTGATGACTCTATTCTTGCTGAGCCGATCTAACTTCGCTAATGACGGGTAGCTTTATAGAGATTTTTCCTGTATACTGAGATTGTGCTATCCACACACAGGCGAAACAAGTGTAGTACATCTTCGTACCGCCATCACATGCGGCGTCGGTGCTTGGAAGCGTTGAAAAATAAATTTCCTGTCTTGAAACACACAAGAAGAGCAATGTTATTTTAAAAGATCTGGGGAGATATGCATGATTTATAAATGTGTTCCATGCACAGTGCCAAAGACGCTTATATTGGCAAGGAACACTTTCAGTACGATGATGCTCCATAACGATCTTGGCGCGACTGATTCCGAACGACGCTTTCGAAAATTTGAATGGACCAAAATGGCGATCGGGTCCATGGCAACGGAGACAAATCGACCAATCACAATGCGAGGTTTGGTCGTCTGTATGTTGGTATTTGTTTGTGTCCGGCCGGTAGGAAATCGGTAGTCGAGTGGGCTAGTGTACACAAAAGTACCTGGATCCTGGGAAAGTAGCCAAGTTCCCCGTATGGTCACCATTTTTGTCCGTGAAACGAGAAATTTCTCCTTGACCTCTCCGTTCTTGGCGAGCCGATCTCAATTCGCTGGTGACGGGTAGCTTTATGGAGACGTTTCTTGTATACCGAGATTTTGCTATCCACACACCGGCGAAACAAGCGTACATCTTCGTACCACCACCACATGCTGTGTCGGTGCTTGGAGGCACTGAAAAATAAGTTTCCCGTTTTTAAATACGCAAGAAGAATAATATAATTGTAAGAGATCCGTGGAGATGAGCATGATTGATAAGTTGATAGCATACACCGTGCCAAAGACGCTTATATTGGCGAGGAACGCTTCCGGTACGATGATGCTCCCTGGTGACCTTGGCGTGATTGGTTTATAACGACTCTCTAGAAGCTTCAAAAATCTGAATGGACCGGCATGGCGATTTTTATGGCAACGTAGACAGATTAGCCGACCGCCTTGCGAGGTTTTAGTCGTCTGTTACTACATGTTTGTGTCCGGCTAGCAGGCAGGGGAGGCAGTGGCGCCACTTTCCCAGGATCCAGTGACTTCAGTGCACACCAGCTCGGAGCACGTGGAGCGAAAGCTTGCCCTGCAGAACTCAGGGATCCTGGGCGCAATCCCCACCCCTGCCCGTTTCGATCTGGATGAACATCTTACCGGCGTGCGGTATAGTACCACTACTGCGTGGTGCACGTTAAAGACCCCAGGCTAGCGGTTGTACTGCACTGGCTAAACTGCTCATGTACAGCTGAGAGACAACTCACCCGTTGAGGCAGACTATATTCAAACTGTATAAATTGACACAAAACACCATTTATGTTTTATGTCCGGCTAGTGGACAGGGAAGGCAATGGCGTTACTTTCCCGGGATTTTAGTCGGTGACTTTTGTCGGTGACAGGCTAATGGGCCCTTCGTGGTGTTGGAGTGGTTTTGGAGCACTTTTTATCGGTACCTTCTTGTTCGTGTAAGCACGCGCTCAAATCAACCGCACTAAAGGTGCGAGCACGAACGGTTTTGTATCGCTCCAAATCCACCGAGGGAATTCATAAAAAAATCCGCCTCCAGCAAAAGCCTTAAGGCTTGTTCA